>CAVNYN010277125.1:0-14291 GCA_963692815.1 Nyctanthes arbor-tristis
AAAAAAAAAAAAAAAAAAAAAAAAAATTTACTTTATTTTCTTTAAATTTATCTCCACGCCACCAGTTCCTTAACATATTGTTATTTTCTTCGAGAATAATTGACCTTTTTCTTTCTTTTATTTTGGCTTGAATTATTTTGTTTTGCAAACGAGTTTATGCATTCATACAGTCTATAGCATGAATCAAACATATCTTATTCTAAGATCAAGTTTGCAAACATAATGTGCTTCCTTTTGTACATCAGAATATTTAGAAGATGTTTCTATCAAAAGTTACAATAGTTTTAATGATGTAATCCTGACTTTTTATGTTGATTTAAATATTAGAGCTATCCAACGATATATGCAATGGATACTAAAGAGTTGGAGGGGAATATAGGGAAAATAGTTGCGCCCTGGGAAGCTGTGGAGGAGGAAAACATCGAAGAAACCAAAATGCTATGGGAAAGAATTTTTGATCAACCATATGAGAAAGCCGGAGGTATAACCATTGGTAGTGCTACTAATATCAAGCCGCATCTTCACTGGGAAGTCTCAGAGATTGATGTCAATACGAGATACAAGTCCATGGTACCCCGGTTCTTATCTGAGGTTTGTCTACCATTGATACTATCCTTTCTGATTCACTTCAACTAGCATTTTTCCCCCTTTATCCCATTACCAAAAGAGAAAAAAATTGTTCTTCTGTTTCCTAATAATGTTCTTTTAGCATTTTTTATTTAAGACTGTAGAGGCTTTCACCGAGTGAACTGATATATAATGTTTGTTGTGTCGGGAATGCAGCTCTGTGTATCAGTGAAACTGAACTCTAAGATGAAGCAAATGCAAGGGAATTTTCCCCGTGAGTTTCTCCGGCTCCGAATGCTGAAGTGCCACAGGGAGCTCAAATTAGATATTCCGGTATCTAAGTTCACCTCAGAATCATGGAAGAAAGTTTGGCATCTCTACTGTGAATTTGGGACCAAAGGAATGATACTCGAGCTCCGCCACCAAGGTGGCCGCTGCTTTAAAGTTAGTACCATGCGATACAGTGTGAAATATCCTTGGAATGAGATGTTACGTGCACCGTCTCTCACTTCAGATAAAGAGGTTGGTCAAACATTGAGGGCTGTTGCTTCAATCACTCCACCTGTGCAAGCATCGTACTTGCTAAAATGTGTTCCTGACCGGGTAACAGACGATTCAGGTGCAATGATATCAGATGTAATTCTGAGAATGAACGTGCTCTTCCGATCTCTCAAGAAGGTCGATGGTTATCTCGAACTGTTCTGGACCATGCTGGAAGAGAGTGTTTCGTTATTCGAATGAGGTAAAGACTATTTCCTGATTAATGAGTTTGTGATTTCTAGTATGTTGAGCCACCCCCGGAGCTTGATTTGGAGATTTCCCATCTAAATGGTAGAGTGGGAGGCGGGTTTTGGAGGAGAGGAGATGAAGCTCCTTCTGCTGTGAAATGGGAAGATCGTATTATAGAAATACGCGAAGGTTCTTGGTCTTACGTCAGCAGTACCAGTTCCATTGGTCGTGCCCCTGGTATGTAAATGATGCCACTTTCCCGATCCCCTATAGCTTACAAAATTCTAGTTTATCGTTCTTCTTTGCAAATGGGGTAATATCAGAAGTACCTTGTCAAACAAGGCCTTAACTTTATGTAAATAGACGCAAGAAAGATTTTCATATCTTCAATGTGCTGAATAGTTATTGGAAATCCTCTTTATTTTCAAGTAATTGATGGATTTTGTCCTAAATTTATTCTTGTTATTTGATTGCACATGCCATCTAGTACAGAGAAAGTTGTAGGAACAGCAACACCAAAAGAACCACCAGCCGGGTGCCAAGCTTCTTGGAGTTTATCTACAGGAGATGAACTGTTAATAAGGTGGGAGCCGTTGACATCTGCCTCTGGCCCGACTTTTGAACTGAAAAACGAACAATCTACTGAATCAATGGTGAGAAAACTCTTATTAACTAACTAGTTGGAAAAGCTCCGTGCGATATTTTCGCGAAATTTAAGATAAGAGACAACTGGTCACAGGTAAAGCTTCTGAAAGGACGACAAATGCAATATCAGGAAAAGAATTCTGAATCAAAGGCTAAAGAAGAAGACAGAAAACAGGAAGGTTCGGAAGAAGATCAATTTGCAACTTTGGTTAGGTTCTCACAGGAAAACCTAACCGGAAAAGCCACTGCCCTATTAAACTGGAAGCTGCTAGTTGTTGAACTGTTACCAGAAGAAGATGCAGTTTTCGTACTTCTTCTAAGTCTATCAATACTCAGAAGCATATCAGAAGTGAAGAAAGAAGATGTTGGGCGCTTATTAGTAAGGAGGCGGATACGAGAAGCAAAGACTGGGGAGAGGGATTGGGGGTCGGTTATACTCCATCCTTCTTCAAATTCTCCATCCATTTCTTCACCTTATCTCCACCCTTGGTACTGGAATACGGAGTTGTTCGTGGCATCACAAGTAAACGATCATGTCGTCAGTCCACCGACTTCAAATTCTTCACAAGCAGAAGGCGGAGATAAGTTGTACAGACGAGGTATAATCATTTCTTAAAAAGTGTCATTTGTGACAGAAGTTGAATAGGAAGAGCTGTAACATTATTCGGGATTTTCTTGAAATAATCAACCATTTTATGTCATCCATTAATATAGTCTATATGTATGGCAAAGGTTTTTGATTGTTTACCTCACAAGGCATTATCTATGAAACATTAAAAGTCCCCTATTTTCTTGGGCTAATGTCTGGTTATTTCGTTGTTTCCCTCAAAACCTCAAATTTAATAACAGATATAACTGCCTATTGAAAATTTAGGCCATGTTTTTAACTTGTCAATCTATTTAGTAGTGTCCTATTAACTTTCTCTACGCCAACGGTGTTTGTGCCTCTGTTTTTCATATTTTTGCGAGGAGAGGGTCAAGTCATTCAATAGGCCCTTCTCCCCTTTGTTCTATTGAAAACAAATTCAGACATTTTGGGACCTGTTTTTGTTGAGAGCATTAAAAGAAAATGGAAAATAAGAAAAAAATTGCCACACTTGGTGTGAGTTCTCTACTCCTGGTTGCCATGGTGGTTGCTCTCACCGTCAGCCTCCGGGACGACGAGAAGAGCGAAGGTGATAGCCGCAATATTTCTTCATCCACTAAGGCCATCCAAACCATTTGTGACTCAACTGACTATAAAGAAACTTGTGTCGATACCCTCAAATCTTCAAACACAGAAAACACGTCGGACCCCAAAGAACTCATCGAGGTTGCTTTCGAAGCAACAATCAAGTATATCGAACAGGCTTCTAAGAACTCGACCATTTTGCAAGAACTTCAAAAGGATCCTCGTGCAAAGGAGGCTCTCGAAAACTGCAACGAGCTCGCGAACCGTGCAGCTGACGATCTACGGAGATCATTGAACAAGTTTAAAGAATTTGATGTAACTAGTTTTGATGGTATTCTGTCTGATTTAAAGATTTGGCTTAGTGGATCAGTCACGTATCAAGAAACATGCTTGGATGGATTTGAGGATGTTCCAGGAGATGCAGAGGAGAAAATGAGGAAGGCTTTGAAAAAATCCATGGAACTAACAAGCAATGGCTTGGCAATGGTGACTGAGATCGGGACGGTGCTCGAGTCATTTGGTATCCAAGGAAATAACAAACGCCGTCTCCTTACGGATGATCTCCCGATCGTGGGACATCGGAGAAAAATCCCCACCTGGATCGACTTTGAAAGACGCGGGCTTCTTCAAACTGATTCTAAAAAGATCAAGGCTGATCTCGTTGTGGCCAAAGACGGATCAGGCAAGTACAAGACGATAAAGGAAGCCTTGAAAGACATTCCCAAGAATGGCAACAAAACTTTTGTGCTCTACATCAAAGAGGGTGTCTACAAAGAGAAGGTGCAGTTCAACAGCTCTTTGATACATTTGCTCGTGATTGGCGACGGCCCAAACAAGACGAGAATCACCGGAAGTTTGAACTACATAGATAAAACCAGTACCTACCATACAGCAACAGTTGGTACGTCGATCAAAATCCTATACAGTATTTTTTTTTTTTTTTTTGGGCAATGGTAACGATTAATTAATATGTCTGATGATGGATGCAGCGGTGCAAGCGGACTATTTCATGGCCAGAGATATAGGATTTGAAAACTCGGCTGGTGCGGAAAAGCATCAGGCCGTGGCATTGCGCGTTAGTGCAGACAAGGCAATGTTCTACAATTGTCAGATGGATGGGTACCAAGACACCCTCTACGTGCACACATATCGCCAATTTTACCGTGATTGTGTCATCTCCGGTACCATTGATTTCATTTTCGGCGATGCTGCTGCTCTTTTCCAAGGATGTACAATGGTCGTTCGAAAGCCAATGGACAATCAGCAAAACATTGTCACAGCACAGGGCAGGAAGGATATCCGTCAGCCAACCGGTATTGTCATCCAAAACTGCACCATCACTGCCGATCCTAAACTATATCCCGTCCGGCAGACACTCAAGTCATACCTTGGCCGGCCTTGGAAAGAATTCTCGAGAACCATCATCATGGAGTCTTATCTCGACGATCTGATCCAGCCCCAAGGATGGTTGCCGTGGAATGAGACATTTGCGCTTCAAACACTCTTTTACGCAGAATTCAACAACAGAGGCCCGGGCGCACCTAAGGCGGAGAGGATCAAGTGGCCTGGGGTTAAGGAACTTTCGCCAACCCGGGTTGAACGCTTTACGGCTGCCCGGTTCATTGAAGGCGATGAGTGGGTAAAACCCACCGGGGTGCCTTATTCTCCAGGCTTTATATTTTCAGTTCCAAAACAAGATCCCAATGGGAATTACACTTCTGAACTCCCTGAAGAAGAACAGGATTGGGGAACAGATTCACACATTAAAACAACTTCATCATCCAATTCTAGCTCCAGCTCAGGTGGAAAGAAAGACAATTCTGAATCATCTTCTCGTTCCGAATATGGTCAGCCTACGGCAACGGCCCCTGCTTCTGGCCCAATTACTTCAACTGCGGCGTCACCAGCTCCTGGCCCAGCAGCCTCCTCGTCGGATGAAACTACTTCTATAGCGGCGTCACCGGACGCAGGTGCACCAGCTCCCGGCACTGCCTTGTCGGAAAAGGTAGTTGAAAAAAACGCGTTCTCCCTCTCATGGATGAAACTACACTAAGGATTCTTTCATTTTATCTAACTTGATTCGATTATTATTATTACAGTGTCTGGTTTCTGGCACTGTACTTAAGATCGCATTTCTTTTCTTCTAATCAGTCAGCTCAACTATTTTCTTGACAATAACAACAGTGATGAATCATTTGTATATATCTGTACTAAAGCAAAAGTTTTGCCCTTTCTACCTATACCAATTTTTGGCTAATAATATTTTCTTTTTGTAATTTTCCCCCAACTAATTCTGTAACATTATTATTGATTAATGCAAATTACAGAAATTATGTTCAGGACGAGGTATATCAATTGATATGTCGCTTCTAAGATAGTGTCTTGTCTCGTTTGAGAACAGCAATATCCAAAAATAGTGATTTTGTTATGGAATGGTAATTAGAAAATTTGTTTCTCTATCAGATGAATGTATAACAATTATTGATTAATGTATGGCTAATTGGGCGTTATTTAAAACCAACTTTTATTTTACTGTACAATCTAATTTTAATTTTTAAAACTTGATAATTCTAACTTCAAATCTCACCATTTTTTTACGCAATTTAACATTTTCAACTTAAAAATACTATGATACTCTTCAAATTCTCTTTTTTTTTTTTTTTTTTTTTTTGATATTACAAAGGGGATTTGTAAAGGTGTGGAATTGAACTCTTGACCAAGGGTTTAAGAACCTAACTATGATGTCATCAGACTACATGGGTGTTGGCTATACCGTTCAAATTCTAATTGAACTAAGAATTAGTTAGTAAATAAAAAAAAATAGATAAAAATAAGAAAAAATATACTTCAATTGTGTTTAAAAAAATCAACTCATGAAAATTTAGCGATAATAGTGAGAGCAGATTCTGCTCCGCCATCTTCCCAAGTTGGGATGGGGACGCGGACGAAATCGATGTGCGGATTGGGCTCTCCAGATCCAACTTTTTGATATGCCTATCAATCCATTTATTTTATTCTTTTTTATTTTAAAATTTTTTCTCATTCATTTTAATTTTTTGTTACTTTTAATTAAAAGAATGGTCGCAACCGAATTAGGGCGAGGCACGGTCCATCTTGCTCTATGAGTTTGTGTATCTCAAAAGCACTTATCTATTCAACGCGGGCGTCCATCAGGTTTGAGGCAAATCAAGCTTTTTTTTTTTTTTGGTCATCACTACATAGAATTTGATAGTGTTTTAAAAAAAATAATAATAAATAAAATATAATATTAGTGATTTTTATTTATTTATTACATACTAATTTTAATTAGGGTTAATTTGACAATTCGTCCCCAACATTTGTGTTAAGAATCAGCTGGGCCTCTAACCTTTTTTTTTCAACCGCCTGTGTCCTCAAACTTTTATAAATTCTCACGATAAGTCGCTTTTGCCGCTATTCCGTTAACTTTTGATAAAAATAGATATTATACCTCTTAACTTTTTAATTTTAAAAATAAATATTTAAAAAATTAAAATTCAAAAAAAAAAAAAGAAAAAACCCTCCCCATGAAAATGACCGTTATACCCCTAATTGTTTTTAGAAATGGCAACAAAAATGGCCAACAAATGCTACCGTTTCCTGCAACAAATGGACGAGATTCACTCAAAAAAAAAAAAAAACAGCATTTTGGCTATAGGAAACAACAACAAAATGCTGTTGTTTTGGGCAGCAAATGGGGGAGGGTTAGAAATGGCTACAATCTGCTGTCATTTCTATTGTTTCTGACAGCAAAAATGGGGGTTAGAAACAACAAAAATTCTGTTTCCGCCCATTTTTGCTTACCGCCATTTCTAAGCATTTTTATGGGGTGAATCCCCTCATTTGCTTCCGTTTCCGGTAGCAATTCTTGAGAGGGTGCGGTGGGTTTTTTATTTTTATTTTTAATTTTTTTATTATTTTTAAATATTTTATTTTTAAAATTAAAAATTTAAGTGGTATAACGGTCTTTTGTATGAAAAGTTAACGAAACAGTGACAAAAAAGACTTAACATGTAAATTTATGAAAGATTGCTGACCCAAAAAGCCGATAAAAAATTTGAGAACCCAACCGATTATTAACTCAAAAATTATGAACGATTTGTGAAATTAACTCTTTTAATTATTAAATTAGAATTTGAGGGTATTATTATCTTTTTAAAATAAAAATATTAGGTTACGTAAAGGACAGTGATATTTAAGTTATTATAATTATCATATTTAAAAAATTAAGAATATATTGCACAATAAAGTTAATTTTTTTACTCTCTCTTCTTTTGAACTACTAATTTGATATGAGTTTTTCATTGGTGATGGTTTTAATCATTTAATGTGGTGTAGAAGAGAAACACGCAAAGAGTAAAATTTTATTTTAATTCTTTAGATTTCTAATTCACCCAATAATTCAAGGATATACCTAAGCATGTCAACGAGTCGAGTCGAATAAATTTAGGCTCGGGCTCGGCTTGGCTCGTCAAAATTGGGGCTTAGGCTTGACTTGGGCTTTTTTGATACCGAGACTAAAAAGCTCGAGTCAACACCCTACTCAGCTCAGTCGTGAAAATTAAGCTCGACTCGAGCTTTGACTAAGGCCTTTTCCATCTTATTCGACTTTTTTTTTTAAAAAATTTTTCCTACCTTAGTTTAATTTTTTGTTTTCCCTACCTAAGTTTAACACGGGCCTTAACAGATCAACCCGTTTTGACCGGTAATTACGGGCCATCCCGGCTCATGTTTGCCTCAGAGTTTGGAGCTCGACTGAGGCTCGGGCTCATCGTAAACAAGCCACGAACGTGTGCTCTTCCGATCTCTTTTTAAAGGCCTAGCCACGAGCATTCTGGGTCGGTCGACTCGTTGTACAACCCTATATATATACCTTGGTCTTTTTAAGAAAAAAATTGACTATTTAATAGTCACACTAAGAACAAGATTAATGTTAGGGGAAAAAAATCAAGGGGAAAAAAGCCAAAGGAAAAAACTTAGGGGAAAAAAATTATTTTCAAATAATGTGTAAGAGAAAAAAGAGGGAAATATGAATTGAACACGTTGCAGTATTTTATTGGATTAGAAGGGGAGGGGGAGTGAGTAACAAATAGTATTTTATTGAATTGAGGGAGAATGTGATAGGGGGAAAAACCCTTAATCCCTCATTTAGGGTTCCATCCAAAATAACTTTTTCCGCCTCTCATTTCATACATAATTTGATTTTGTTAAGAAACAAACTGAAATTTGAGTTTTTCCTCAACACTACCCCTACTCTGACACTGAAAAAAAAATGTATCAAAAGAGGTGAATTATGTCAGAAACATTGGAATTGAACGTGTCAGTGTCCGATTTGAAATGACAGAGACAAAATGCACATTAAATCCAAATATTAGGGACATATAATGCTAATTGGTCTCACAAAGCCACATAGAGGCTTACAAGGAAATTGTACAAAAATTTTATACGAGGGTTATTCCAAATATAATTATTGGACCTTCTAAAGTTCGAGGATTTAATTGCAACTTAACAAAAAGGAAAAAATTTTCTTTACTTGAAAATCCCAAGATTAAAATTGCAAAAAAAAGAGAAAAAAAAAAAGTACACAAGCTTAATAATAAAATAAAAATAAAAACAAGTCGAAGTAATTCAAAGAATCATTTATATTTGAAAAGCTTGTCCAGACCCGAATTGTGCGGCGAAGGCTAGATTATCCAGCAATCCCCATTCCCCACCCTCCCAACAGCAAAAAGACGAAGAAAGTGTTGGAGATTTTGACTATCTTTTTAGAGTGCTTGGATGATAAATGACTGTAATCCGACAACATTGGAGCACAACTCCATGGATAAATAGAGAGAAGGCTCAAGCAGAAGGGATCTTTAGGGTAATTTGCTGTCTGCACAGAAAAAAGTCCCAGGAATTACTGCTGTAAATAAGCATTCCCAAGATGATCTTTGTGCAATTTAACTTTGATTAATCTAGACAAAATTCTGCTAAGGAAAGACTATATGAAGATTTGCCGGTGTAGGGTGAAGTCGAAAGACTGAGAATGTTAATAGAAGCAGATGAACCCTAATGTTTTGCAGTTGCTGCTGTTATAGAGACAGACACTAGGGCTTAGGACGCTTATATATGAAATGACATTTATATCCTTGAAACTCCTTCACAAATGCCCTCTTTTTTTGGGTAATAATAATCGGGGTTAATTACACTTAACGTCCTCAACTTTTCAAGTAATTATATATCACGTCTCTAACTTTTAATTTTCCTTCTGTATGTCCTTAACTTTTACGAGAAGCGTTAAATTTCGGCCGTTAATGACAAGGTCATTTTTGGTATAATATAAAAAATAAATATTTTAATATATTTTAATTTAAAAAATAAAAAAAATGGGGGGAGGGAGCTGCGCCATTTCCGGCAGCCTCTTGCCTCCCCTCATTTTTTTAAAATTAAAATATATTAAATATTTATTTTTTATCTTGTACAAAAAATGCCCCTGCCATTAACAGCCGAATTTCACGTTTTCTTTCAAGAGGGACGAAAATTGAGATTTTATTAAAGGTTGAAAATGTACAGAAAGAAAATTAAAGATTAAGGACGTGATTTATAATAATAATAATAATAATAATAATAATAATAATAATAATAATAATAATAATAATAATAATAATAATAATAATAATAATAATAAAAGCGAAAACAACATTACTAGGGTCTAGGAGAAGGCGGATATTTTGTGATTTTGTTCTAAAATGAGCACCGTAGTAACAAGAGTCTTGTTTTGAGGCCATACATATAGCACTTTATGACACTATACAGCCATATGGTATGTATCGGAGCACGCCACATGGGTAATCACAACCATGTAAGCACGCCACATGACTGTATAGTGTCATAAAGTGTCATATGTATAACACTAGATCAATTTTAATAGTAACAATGTAGATAATGCCCAATGCTTGTTAGAACATTCTTTAAGTATTTTGATACTTGAATAATAAATATATAATATTGAAGTAGCACTGATGATACTGGAAATATACATACTATTAAAGATATGTATTTGTTATTCACTTGATTTAACTTATCATTTAATGTCATATGAATCACTGTTGAGTACGTGTGGTATGTATTTTTACTTTATTTAGTAGCATGTTATGTAATTAATATGGTTTCATTGGATGTGTCTATGGAAACAATTGAATTATATCAATGGTATTATAACATTTTCCTTACATTAATGAACTGCATTTCTCAAGTCACGTTTACAATGAGATTATCATTGATTCCTTAGAAAAGTTGAACATACTAGAAGTATTTATACAATTTTTTTACAAGTTGTATGAATTCTTGTCTATTATCAAGATGCAAGATTTTACATTTGTTTGGTAACCATTTAAATTTAGATGGGTTTTTAAATGAATTTAAAATTGAACTCTTATATAGATGTAGAGATGTAATTGTGCTATGTAGAGGTAATTATTAAAATAATGTAAGAGTTCACATACATCAAATATATAGTTAAATGTGGTATTGTCATGTGTCTAAAAATTAAAATTTAAATTGATTGATAAATCAAAGTAAATTTTAAATGATTGCCAAACATTTGCATTATAATACCATGTATACAAATAAAGTACATACAATTCACTGTAAATTTTTTCCCTTACGAAGTCCCACATGGGAAGTGGAGTGTTAAAGGGGAGAGACAAGATAGGACTTGATGAGGTGAGCTGAAACAATTTGTTACCAAATACCATTTATTTATTTTTTTTTCGTTTTGCAATTTTTTTTTAAATACCAAATACCTAAATATATATATTTATTTTTGAAATGAGAACATATTCAGACCGGCGCTACAATTTTCTAATTACATATTACATTGGAAGTTCTTAACCTTTATAGCTTATAAAATTTCTGTCCCAACATATTGTTCCTTTTTAATGATGGTTTCCATTAAAAAAATTTGTCATCTTTAAAATCATAAGAAAATATGCAACTTTATTTTTATAGATTTTCTTTTTAAAGTATTTGAAAGACTCAAAGTGGGTTTTTTTACACAAAACAAGAGGCAATAAGTAATAGAAGGCTAAGGATACAAATACAAGAAAAAAAAATAGCAACTTAGGTGAAAACTTGAAAAGATAAAGGATATTGAATACAATTAGTGATTTGTTGAGTAAAAAAACCATGCTGTAATATAATCACCCTTATGAAAAAGAATTGCCAATAGCTTTCCAACATTTTCAAAACTTCCTCCAATATAAGTTTGCAAAAAAGGCAATTAGTACTTTCAGATTTCACCAAACTATTTAGATGAAAAAGATTTGATCAATATTCATTTTTGAAATAAAATCAGAAACACAGTAGGGCTTACACTCAAGTATTGCTCACCAAAGTCAAAATATTTAAAGGTCCAAAAATCTAAAGCCACGTTAAACAAAAGCAACGACCCTAATCCCAGCCTCCAGCAATCAAACTATTTTTGCCAGTATATATGCTGTGGGTATGCTTTGAATTTCAGTTAACACAAAAGGGCACAGCCATAAGAAACAAATCACCATGTATCCAAGAGTAGAAGACAAGTTTCAGTTGCCAAGTCTTCCCGTCTGATTGTATAGGAGACGCTGCTTTGTTTTCTACTTATATATAATTGTAAAAATGTCAAGATGAAACACGTTGAAAGGGTCTCAACCAAAATCAAACTTCAAAAATCATAGGCCGATTACTGCTCTTCATCTGCACAGGCCTCAATCCAGGCGCTCCATCTGCAAATTTGATTTAGAAGGTTAAAAAAAGGTCAACCAAGTCACGTGTCACGCAGCTTGCTCAGACTAGATAACATATCGTCTAGCTATTTGTAAACTTGAAGATCAATTTCAAGTATAGAAGGGTGTGAAAGTAAATGCCCATAGTTCTTTTGTGCATTTACAATTATAGATACCATCCAAGGTTATATTCATTGCAAGATAATAAAGATGCTGAGCATATTCTCAGATGACAGAGATTCACAATAATCTGCAGCTGAAGCTTTAACAAAAAGCAAAGAGAACTAAAATGCAGCCACAAGTTGAGAGGAAATTACCTTCCAGAGGCCATCATTAAGATAATGCATGTTATCCACCCCAATTCCTTTGTTGACTGTCCTTCTGCAGTGACAAGATCATTCCCAAAGAGTATTATTTATTCATTTCTGCTTTTCTGAGCACAAAACAGGGCGTGTATAAAATCTTTGGATTTGGTAGCTAACTATTTCCTCAATCCAACACCACCCAAGAATTGTTATCTTCTAGTTTCTTTGTTTTAATGGAGAGAGAAGACAATAGAGGGAAGCTAAATCTTAAGAGATAAACACACTATCTAATAAACTCACTCTTCAGCTTTTTATTGTTTAAGCTTCTGATTTCATAAACGGTACAGTTGATATTTATTCCGCCCCAGTAAAAAAATAAAAAAAACAAAATAAAACGAACTTACATGTCTTTTGCAGACATTTTTGTAAATCCAATAGCAAGAGCATGTTGCTTCCCTTCAGCCATTATAGCCTGATAATTAATGGCAAACAGCTGATAAGGATTGTCAAGGAAAATAGTAATACATATGGGTCGCTTATCAACTAATTCAACAAAGAACGGTGTTCGATAGAATAAATGAATCCCATAGTCTCTCTCTCTCTCTCTCTCTCTCTCTCTATATATATATATATATATATATATCAAATCTAAATTTAATTAGATTAACATCCCTAGGGTGGGGGCATAAAAACTGATAAACCGCCCAAACTATGAGACACAGCTGATTCAGGTCGGCTCGGGTCAGTTTAAAGTGGAGGTTATTTGATTTTAGATCAGGAAAATTGAAACTGAAACTGCTTAAAACCAGGCAAAACCACTTAAACCATTCACAAACTGCCTAAATCTACCAAACCCGATTGGAGGCGGTCTGGTTTCGAAATGGACAAATACCAAACTGACAATGGTGGTTTAGTTTGAGGTTCGGTTGAAAACCTACCCAACCCAAACTATGCTCCCGCGTAGTAATTACAACATCAATCATTTTAAAGGGTTAAAAATAAGTTCTTATCCTTTTTTTTTTTTTTAAATAATATAATCAAAGCCACAAAAGTAGCAACATTTCATTAATCAACAAAAGAATGTACAAAGCTCCAGCCGAGATGGAGCAAAAAGAAACACCAAAGAGCGAAAAAGGAAACACAGAAAGAAAAACAGCAGCAAGCAACAAAAAGAAACCACTACTACACATGATTCAAAGCCCAATGAAGTCCAGATAAACATCTCAAGAAACAATACCAAGATGACCTGATAAAACCCAGATCGGAAGAGCACACGCAAACAACAGCCAAGCGAAAACCAGAAATGACCAGCAAGCCATACATCCAGGGAGAAGACCAACCTCTTTCAAATTTGAAAATTTATGCTTTCTCAACCCATCTATCAAACCAGGAGGGAAGCCAAAAAATACCTTCCCCACAGCGTAACATTCTTTCGACATGGTGCCATTTCCTCTTGACCAAAAGTGATTGAAACTTAATTTTATCTTCAGGCTTGATATTTCCTCTTTTAACAGAAAAAGATTTTAAAAAAGAGAATCAACTAATTTCCTCAACTCTTTTAGTTAGATACCCAGAATTAATTCATTTTTTGATGCATATTATGCCGCCTAGCAGGTTTATGCTCTCACTACTAATACATAAAGAATGTAACTTTATCATTAGTTACTTTTCCTTGCTGGGGGGCTATAATTCCATAAATTAAAAAACAAAAAAATATATCATGCACAATAATAATTTTCTTTATTAACTCTATTGATCATTAAGCAAGACTTCATGGATTGTGCAGATTAGATGATGAAACAATTATGTAGAAATGCTAATTTAATTGATCATGAAATCTAATACACACACATCTCCTAGTGGGCGCGTGTGTGTGTGTGTGTGCCTGTATGGATTATATAAAATTCTTGGAAGTCATACCACGGGAGTTTCTGCTTCTACTTCATCATCTAAGGCACCTCCAGGAGAAGTGAGCCCTGGACACATTATGTTGGCTCCAGAAAGGACAAATCTTATAGCCCCCCTATCAACCTGTAATTTCTTCATTACATTGGGATCTGCAAATGGACAAGGAATAACATTAAATTATCAAAATTTTACAACAGGTAC
>CAVNYN010277126.1:0-17163 GCA_963692815.1 Nyctanthes arbor-tristis
CTTATAGCCCCCCTATCAACCTGTAATTTCTTCATTACATTGGGATCTGCAAATGGACAAGGAATAACATTAAATTATCAAAATTTTACAACAGGTACAATTGTGTATTCATTTCATTTATTTTTTTAAAAAATTCTTTCGAGTTCATTCCACTTGCCATTTGGTGATTGAAAAAATAAATCAAACTGGTAAGTGGTGAACTGGATTGCTCCATATTTTTCTCAGTGATCATCAGTTTTTCTTTACCTAATTTAACCAAAGAATAACGGCGAAATAAAGAAGTCAAGAAAAAAAAAATTATGTTTGAAACAGCTGCAAAACATCATTCATTGATGTTATCACCCAGAGAAAAACAGGGTAGGTGGAAGCATCCTGGTTGTTTAATACATATGTTATGCTTCCTCTATTATCGGAAGTGTAGAAACCAAGTTAACTTTCGAGAAGGAGCAGATCTGTCCCATGTAAACAAACAAATTCCAAGTCCAAGCAAATACATACAAGAAAAATTATAACTGAAAAGAAACAAAAGCACCACACAGAAACATTATGAGTCTCACTTAAAGCACTTTTTGAACCATGCTTCATGAATATCGACTTCATTACCCATCCAAACAAAAAGTAAAAAGCTGCAAGTGCCACCCCACCCCGTCCCCCCAAACAAAAAAATAAAATAAAATAAAATAAATAATAATAACGAATAAGTACATCCTACCTAGCATCAGAAGCCAGCGACAAATCATGGCAGTCTGACATAGCATAAAACAACCGTAAGATCTATGTCATGGACGTTCAACAAGAAACCAGTTTGGTCACATACTAACAACCACTTATTTAATACTCGTGCCAAAACCGTCAAATGACCAGTTAAACCTTAAAACAATCAACCCAGACAGTTTTCATTGATCGACAGGTTGGAATGTGACGAATAAAGCGAGAAAAGTCAAAAATTTTCTAAGATTTCAGATCTAGGTTTTGCCTTGGTTTAATAGAGACAAGGAATGAGGAAAATTGTTGTATGCTTCTCTCTCTTTAATTTTCTTCTCCTATTTTTTCCATTCATTTTGCTGAAAATTTTGTGCCTTCTGTAATATCAATGCTGGCCTCTGTTTTATTTGCATATCCTAGTTTACCAAAGAAAAAAAAGGGACTCCTCTCCTCCAACTTATAATTTAGAAAAACAAGTTGGTGGCTTTTATGGTTAGTACTTATTCAATATAATTTTATTTCTGCTATTACTTTCATTAACTATAGCTATGCATCACTTTTCTTCTCGTTGATCATAATTTCTTTGATTAATGTCATTCATAAAACAAAAAGTAAATTAACTTAACTATTATTATTTGCACAGGTGCCTCACTTCAAGCCTGACCTATCAAGTATTCTTATGGTCCATTTTACAATCGATGCCACAAAACCAGACTGCCTCACGAGCATCCAGAAAAATTTACTTCAAGCCAGGTTATTTTTTACTTCAGTGTTTAACCCTCGGAAATACTTCCATTATCAAAATCTAGCGCCACCATCAAAAGTTTTGAAATACCCACCAAGTATACCATCAAGCCAAGACCAAACAAAAATAGGCCACATATTTACTCAATGAAAAGTCAAATAACTAAAGTTCAATATAAATTAAATTTTAATAGCCCTAACAGTCCATCCAACCTCTATCCACATTAAGAGTACATAAAAATGCCACGGTTTTTGCGCTTGAATTTTTAAATGCTTTCATGATAAAAGGACATCGATAATTCTTACTCCAAATCTAACCACTTCAACAGGTTAACTACTTTGCAATTCATTACCAAGCCAAAGCCTTCTTCATATATATCAGTTAGAATATTATAACTATATCATGTGGTCTCTTCACAAATTCAATCACGTTCTAACACATATAATTCCATATGATGGTCAATTCAAACACGAGATGAATTGCAGGACATAGGGGTTTCAAAATGGACTGATAGGGATTTTTTTCTGTACATATGCAGCATGAGGACCACGATTGTTTAGGTAACTCAATGAGCTGACGCATATTTTATATTGTTTACAAGAAATTGATAAAATTATTACTGGCACAGTAACAATATCTTCTATTAAAATGCTCTTCTACGTTTTCCAAAGTATTTTGATAAATTTCTTACTCGGAAAATATTAAGGAACTTGAACAATTACCACTGTGATTCTAGTTGGTTTTATGATTGAATTTAAACATTTTCAGGCAATTCAATTCTCAGGTATTGATTAAATCCAGTATCTACACTAGTCTATTTAGGAGACAAGCAGCAAATGATCCTATACATTTCAAAAATACTTACATTGGTGAAGAAGCCGTAGTGTAGGCATATAAGGCCCGTCACGTATGTTGAAGAACAGAGGCACATTGTTCACCAGAACTAAATTCAGATGATTTGGACTTACAAAAAGGTAACACAACTGTTAGTAATAGATGCAAAAGATAATATTTAAGAAGTACAAGCAAGTCAATTTGCAATTTTATTCTCTTTCTAAAAAACTACCATTTGGCAACAATCAGTGGGGACTTCTTTGGCAGCAAATCTTCCAACACTGGTTCAAGTCCTGGATACTTCAACGAAGAAAGCACTTTTGCTTTTAATTAACTGTAAGCTGATTATGGGCAAAAGTATTTAAATTAACAATTATTGGTGAATGGAAATAGCAGTATTTCAAAACCTCTTCTGCAATACTTTGCCGGATTTTCCTCTGCACGGAAGCTTTCACTTGATTTTGTGCTGAAACTTCCTCAGATGAGAACCTAAGTAATGTTTGAAGGATACAAAAACCTACATAAGTTATCATGACTTTGATGTATATTGATAGGCTATGTATGAAGTGAAAATAGCTATCGCGTAAATACCATCAGGCACGCAATAATACTAACAATGATTAAGTAGCTATATATTAACATCAATATAAAAGCATCCACCGCTCAACAACAGTCAAGCAAATAATTGCAAATACTGAGGGCTGATTGAAACCGTAAAAAGAGAAAGAAAGCGAAAAAGGATATAGGAACTATATGAAACCTCTAACATATACATATAAGTGGTCAGCAGTACACCAAAACCTGAATTAACAAATAACAAAAATACATGTGAGCACATATAAATTAGTGAAATTAGTGAAACTTTTCATCATCTATTATTCTCCTAGTATCATCGTACTTTTAATTTTTGAACTGTCATAAATTTGTTAGATCTACCCCATTTCTAACTTCTTCAGTACTTCTCCTTCAATTCTGAATGCTCTTGAACTGTTACTGTTTGATCTCAACAATGAAGACAAACTACAGATGTAGACTTGTAAGACAACTATAAAGATATAGAGCTTGTTATTCTGAGCTTTTCTGAAAGGAAATTTTTTTTATTAATTAGATGTTTCGGGAGAATGTGAGGTGCAGAATTAGAGAGATATTATAGGGAAATTAGAAAAGTAATTTTTTTTTTTTTTTAATAGAGAATAGGTGATTAGGTGGTTAGTACTGAAGTTTGACTATTGACCAACTTTTTAGTTAGATTAAAATCAACGGAGAAGCTCAGAACAGCTTGTTAGCACTCCATTAACTGTAGGATTCTAATATCTATTCTAGAACTATGTGTCAGTGTATAATTATACCTTATACATTTGAGTGGGAGAAGGAAAACATAAAGCTTAACTGTTATTTTCTTAACCTAACAACTGCTCTTTCAATTCAAATTCTTCTAAATGGGTTAAAGGAAGGGTGTGTTTAATTTCTACATAATGGAATGCTAGAAAACAAACTTGAATTCTAAAGAAGCAAAGAAAATTCTTTCTTTCAAAGAGCAAGTCGCTAATAGCAAGTATATTAGACAAGAACTTGGAACATGATCTTATAAATGATGTACTAGATACAACTCCAAATTGCAACCAAAACGATATTTTGAAAAAGATGTCAGGCCAAGAGATGGAAATGAATCAATGCAGATAGATTCAGGGGAGTTTGATTGTTAGTGTGTTCGGGACAGTCTTTGAAAAGCCTAAACATGGTTTGAGGAGGTTAACCACTTCTCTCAAATATATATATATATATATATATATATATATATATATATAAAAGTATTTGGTTGTGGTCAAAAAGAACTTATTTAAAAATAAATAAATAAATAAAGGCGCTTTCTAAAGCTGTTTTAGTGAAGCTCAAATTTTGAGCTTCCCCAAAAGCTCTTTTACAAAAAGCTGAAATATACTACATACGGAAAAAATATCTTTGCAACATACCTATTTACAGCACTTCTTGAAATGATAACCAAACAATCAATAGCTTTTTAACAACACTTTTTGGAAATGCTCTACTCATAAAAGATTAAAATCTCTGCTATAAAAAAAGCTCTACCCATGACAGCTGTGTCAAACGGGCTTGAATTATTCTTTTCCCATCATAATCTTACCTACCACTAAGTTGACAATTACTCAATCACAACCACAAATTTCAAAGTCATATCAAATCTCGATCACTTATTTTACCTCATTATATTGAGAATTTATAATAAGAATAAAACACCCCTTTAATACAGCGGATAACATATATATACAAAAAAAATTATAATTTGTTTCATGATGATGAAACAAATATGCTACTTATCTCCAAGCACATTGTTACTGCATCACAACTACATTTGTTCCAGTTGGGAAAATTATGCATTTAATAAAATGCATAAAGGTAAGGATGGCTAATTTATTAGTTTCAGACAGTAAGGATATTTCAGTTCATCAAGATTAGTTCTACGCTCTCCCCACCTATAACACTCATCCATTCTGCCTTAAATTACAAGATTGTCATATAGAATAAGGTTATTACTACTATGCATCAAACCCGAAAGAAATCTAGTAAGAGGGTGATTCCTCTTTTAGTTCAACACATATTATACAAGAAAAATCTAATAGACCACCACCATAAGCAAACCAAGTGGAGGAAAAACTATCTCCATACAGAAATTTGAAGGGCAAACTGAACACACACACACACATATTTCCAAACTGCCAGCAAACTCATCCAGGAACACCCAGAAAGGGGGGAACACTGATATATTGTGAATGACAGTAAGCCTGAGTATAGTATTGTAGTTGTAGGGGCGGAAAACTCCTAAATCAAAACATACAAAGTGGGTTTCATCTGCCAGAGAGAAAATAATTTATGGAGTACGTGGAGCACATCATCCTCCCACTTCAAACACAGAACCGCAGTTACAGAAAACCCAGAATGAACAAGCACCCAAGATATTGAGTCTCCGAAAAATCAAGAGCATATACAGGACGTCAATTAAAAACGAAAGCAATACTTACTTCTTGAACATATTTACGGTGACTGGGAATTCGGTTAAAAAATTCGCAACGAATTACAGAAAACTCGAGGCAGTCGACGAGATTGATGTGTTTCCGAGCAAAAAGCGGTCTAGAGAATATTTATTTATTTATTCTTTAATAAAACTAGCGGAGAATATATTCTCTCCCATTCCTATATGCCATTATTATTATTATTATTATTATTTTCCTCTTTTTTTGCAAACTCCTATATACAATTATTAGATTTTCATTTATACGTTACACAGGCAATACTAAAAATGATTAATATATAAAACTGAATAACTCATAAGTATGACACTTGTTAACTATAATATTTTGCTATATTTTGTTATCTTATCGTGAATCAATTCTAGTTAATTATAAATTATTTATCAGAATTATTTTATTTATTTATTGAGTAATTATTTAAGAACATTTCAAAATATGAAAAATAAAGTTTACATGATGAGAATAAAAGTTGTTAAATAATTACAAAATAAATAATCTAATAACACTTGGTATAAATCAGTCTAATAACACCTTTGTTTACCTAAAAAAATTAAAACAATTTTAACATGAAGCCAGATTATCACAAAATCAGAATATTCTCTTGAAGATAGAAAAAGATTAGGGAAAATTGAAATTAGAAGAGCTAAATCAAATCAAATCAATTTAAATCAGAACAGCAAATATATAAATGATTGCAAGAATTACTGCAATGAACCTAAAAGGTCTAAAATATCCTCGCAAAATACAATTTTTGTGGGAAATTAAGGTACAACTATACGGCAGACTACCTTACTTTTATATTTATATATATATATATATATATATATATAGATTTGATCCGCCGAACTTGTTCACAAGGATTAAAAATATAGTATTAAAATCTCTCAAAAAAATTATAGTATTAAAAAGGGTAATTTATCCTTAATGTCCCTAATCTTTCAATATTTAATAAATTACACCCTTAACCTTTATTTTTAGTGTTGTGGATCCTCAACTTTTGAAGAAATCTCTCCCCCAGTCCCATTAACACTTTTTATCCATTAAAAACGTTAAATTTTTACAAAAGACAATTCTACCTTTATAAAAAGTTAGATACTTTATCTGAAATTACTTTTATATCATTATATTATCTTTTTAAATTAAACATTAAAAAATCAAAAATATAAATATAAAAATTAAAATTAAAAAGCAAACACATCTACTCACCCCAACCCTTCGTGGGAATATAACAGAGGTGCCGTTGGGTTTTAGTCCAAGATAGACTTAGGCAGCGACAACTATATGTTAAAGCATAGAAGAACTTATTGAATTGATTTCTCAATCGCGAACGCAGAAAAGTTTCCGTGAATTGTCTTTGAAATTGGTCGATTCAATCCCTAATACGGATTACCCAGTAGCCGATGTTGTGGTGAACGGATTTAAGAAATTCATTTCATTACTCGACCACAATTAGATCGGCCATGCCCAATTTCGGTGAGGCTTGGTTACAAGTTCGAAAATTGAGGTGTCTAATTCTAAACCAATCGGGATTATCCAAAATCAGCCACAATCCCCACAAAATGTTTCGGGAGTAAAGGAGTAAAATAGTTCTAGTGGGAAAATATATTGTTCGAAGCCAATTTAGAAACTTGTTCCACTTCCCATACCACCATTAATTGGCTATAAATGAGTCAATGGAGATGAAGGAGTTGTCGATGACTTTTAATTTTACTTTGTCAGCGAATTTGTTTATGTAATTATATACAGGGGAACCGGGAGCTTGCAGTTGTCAATGTTGTCAGGGTTTCAGATGACTAACCTTTTACAAAGGTGGGGTAGAGTGTTTTCTTTTTAATTTTTATATTATTTTCCTATATTTTTAATTTTTTTGTTCGTTTAAAGAGATAATTAATGATATAAAGGTAATTTTACACGAGGTCCCCAACGTTTTACTAGTAAAATCACTATTACATTAAAAAAATTTTAGTCTATAAGAAAAGTCAACTCTCACTTCCCGCCTAAGAAGTCCTACTTTTCTGCTTACGCTTCTTTTGCTAAGAATCACAACTCTCTCCCCATACCGATTCCAAAATCCCAGTTCAGACGCCAATTTCAATCTCTAGTTGATTGTCGAATCCTCACCTACGAGAATCCTCACCCGAATCTTCACCTGTGGAAATCTTTAGTCAATATCCGAAGCCCGAATTTGAAAGAACTTTCCCGATGTTGAAATTTGTTTTGTTCCTCTGGATACTGATGACGCTTCCTAGGTTTAGCTTATGATTTGAAGGTCATTTCTGTTAATTAGATTATAATACTAAATTACATTAAAAAATTTAGTCTTTAAGAAAAGTCAACTCTCATTTCCCGCCTAAGAAGTCCCACTTTTCTACTTACGCTTCTTTTGCTAAGAATCACAACCCTCTCCCCCTGCCGATTCTGAAATCCCAATTCAATCGCCAATTTCAATCTCTAGCTATTTGTCAAATCCTCAAGAATCGTTAGCTGAATCTTCACCTATGAAAATCTTTATAAGTCGATATTCGAAGCCCCAATCTGAAAGAACCTCCCCCGACATTGAAATTTATTTTGTTTCTGTGGATACTGATGACCTTCCTAGGTTTAGCTTATGATTTGAAGATCGTTTCTGTTAATTAGATTATAGTACTAAATTTCCATATTAATGATATTGCAAAAAATATATTATGTGATTTTTCTGTGATAATCATGGGATATGTGATTTTCCTCAAAATCATTATCACTTTACATTAAAAAAATTTAGTCTCTAAGAAAAGTCAACTCTCATTTACCCCCTAAAAAGTCCCACTTTTCTACTTAAGCTTCTTTTGCTAAGAATCGCGACTCTCTCCCCCTGTCGATTCCAAAATCCCAATTCAATAACCAACTTCAATCTCTAACTGATTGTTGAATCCTCACCCCGTGAGAATCGTCAACCGAATCTTCACATGTGAAAATCCTTAGTCGATATTCGAAGCCCCAATTTGAAAGAATTTCCCCGACATTGAAATTTGTTTGGTTCCTCTGGATATTGATGACCCTTCCTAGGTTTGGCTTATGATTTGAAGATCGTTTCTGTTAATTAGTTTATAATACTAAATTTCCATATTAATGATATTGCAAAAATATATATTATGTGATTTTTCTGTGATAATCGTAGGATATGTGATTTTCCTCAAAATCACTATCACTATTACATTAAAAAATTTTAGCCTCTAAGAAAAGTCAACTCTCATGTCCCATCTAAAAAGTCCCACTTTTCTACTTAAGCTTTTCTTGCTAAGAATCGCGACGCTCTCTCCTTCCCGATTCTGAAATCCCAATTCAATCATCAGCCGAATCCTTACCCGCGAATCGTCAGCCGAATCTTCACCTTTGAAAATCTTTAGTCGATATTCAAAGCCCCAATTTGAAAAAACTTCCCCGACATTGAAATTTGTTTTGTTCCTCTGGATACTGATGACCCTTCCTAGGTTTAGCTTATCATTTGAAGGTCGTTTCTGTTAATTAGATGATCTTATAAATTTCCATATTAATGATATTGCAAAAAGATATATAATGTGATTTTTCTGTGATAATCGTGGGATATGTGATTTCCTCAAAATCTAAACGTATATAGAAGAGGTGCATGGATGATGGACCGATCCTAAAGGTAGGATGAGCTTTCGGTTCTCCCAATCTTTCCAATTACTCTCAGGTTAAAGTTCCTCACAGAATCACTTTACATTCTTTCATTGTTTATTTATTTCATTTAGTTATTTTTGGAGGAGGGTTTCTGAGAAATGTTGCTTTCATTCACTACAACACAAATGATTCCGATGTCCAATGAGATTTACTAAAGTTTGGATGCGATTGACGAAGATGGGATTTTTTTGGGTGGTATAATTTGTTACTCTCTATTTATTTTATTTTATTTTTTTATTAAGTTAATGTCTGTAACTAAAATAGAGGTTATTTTTTTACTGAATTTATTTAGATGGGACATCGAAAGAGCGTCTCCAGGGAAAAAAATAGAGGTTTTTACTGGATTGTTTGCCTTATCAGCTTAAAATTGGAGATCTACCGATGCTCTGAAATGTCTATTAAGATAATTTATTAAACACGTTGCTATCGATACTGGAAGTTTTGTAATTACTGTCCCATAGTATAATTGCTGAGTAAAAATCTATGGTTGGATTTTCTGTAAATGATGCACGCTGATGATTATTATTTTCCAATCTTTATTCCACTTTCCATATTATTTTCTACATCGTGCACAATTTTAATTGCTCATGTTATTCTGAAAGTTTCTGAAATTCATGTGGCCTGCTATTATTAGGTTAGTATTTCATTCTAAACTACAAACATCCTCTGTCATGCAAGGAACTTCTAGATAAAGCATTGATTGCCACTGAATAAATATCAAGTGTTATTGCTAATTCAAATTAATTGCTCATGTATATTATCCACCATCCACTATTTATGAAGCAATATCTCATAAGAATATTTGGTTTAATTTTAGTGCACTGGACATTTCAAAGTACAAATATGCATTTTTTTTCACATGTTGCCTTGTAACCCACAGTTATCTTTCTTTGAAACATTTTTTTTATGAAAGTGGTGTTTCATTTGCATTGTTATCTAGAACTTAATGCTACCATCATTCATGTATGAATCCTTCAGAAAAAGAAACTGAATAGATCGGAAGAGCGAAAGGACAACAAAGAAGCAAGAACGGTTTCAAACTGTTCAGGTATTCAGTTAATATCACATTTGAAGCAGGTATTCAATTAATCTAATCCCATTGAAATTGCTTGGAAAAAGCCAACAACAATGTATTCCTAGATTCTTTTTCTCAATGGAAATTGCTTGGAATTTTTCCAAGCAGATTATTCCTAATCTTAATTTCTTCCCCTATTTTTGGTTCCCTAGAACGTGGTTATGAAAATCCTTTACTCTTAATTTATGCTAATTCTTGGATTCTTTGATTTATACAAATTCTCAATCCGTTCCAATCACTTTTATTACTTCATTTCCCAATTTGGGTACTATAATTTACAGTTGCTTGGAACCTATTCTAAACCTAAATCATTTGGATCCCTGATTTCTTCCAATCATTGGGGTCCCTAATTGATCTAAACTCGAAACCCTAATTTCTTTGAGATGTCATTTTTTTTTTTTAATTCATCAGAAGTTTTCCAATTTGATTTCTATCTATCCATTTGAGTCGATTTCTACTTATCTTTTATAATTTCTTTCCTAATCAATCATGGTTCTTCCCCTTCTTTTGCACTAGTTTTTCTCCTCACAGATTGGCTCCATTGTCTAAACAAAAGATTGATTAATGGTGCAAGCTGCAGTGTGCACCATGGCTGACATTTCACAGGTTCTGATGAGTGCAATATCATCCCTCGAACACCAACGATGGCCCGTCGTTGAGTAATAATTTTTAAATGAGTGATGACATAAATTTACTGAATAATGATATCTTAGTTGCAGCTAATTCATATAAATTTTTATGCACGTTGAAGCTAACTATGTGCTCTTTTATTTAGTGTTCCAAAAACATATGCAATATGTATTGGGTGAACATGTTCAACTTTCATGGGACTGATTGATGAATTTTCCTTTTAAAATTTCAGTTACCATGAAAAATGTATTCATTAGCTCCTGTATATTGCACATAGTTCAACAAGATAAATAATGCTGCCACGTGTGATTTAGTGGAAGCATTTTTCCTACACCATGTAAGATTGAAGTGAGGTTGATGTCTTAGTAGAAGATAAAGATTGGTAGTTAAATGATATAGTAGTAAGAGTTTATTCTAGCCCTACAATGTCAACCTGATTGGGCTCTTTACCTGGTATATAATGTCTTCTTTTTCAGTTTCTCTCTTTTTTCCTTTTGAGTGAAGCTCACATTGTGTAATACATGTTTACCTTCGTTTATTGTAGGTGAATTAATTATAAACTAAAAGGTATGGAGGCTTGTGTGTACTTATGTCAATTTGTGAATTTTTTTTACTAAAAGGACAATAACATGGAGCTAGATGAGGAGAATTTCACAATGTCCTAAATCCCTATCCAGGTAAGAGCTGAAGTACTTGAATCTTTTACTACTTTCAAAGAGTTCAATATATTTCTGTCAAAACAGTTAGAAGTGGCAACCATTCGGTTACTCTTATGTTTAAAGACCTTGGAATAATGGAAATGCTTATAGAATTGTTTCTGCACTATGTTTAATGTGAATGGTTGTTCAAGAGAAAATGAAATATCTATAATAGGGTTGAACTTTGTTTTTATGGCATGGGATGGAGAGAATGTCAACAGACTGAAATTCATACAATTAAGTCATTGCTTACCATTTTCACCTCTCATGAGACCTGATCGCTGTTGAAAACATATGGGATTTCTTGGAAACTTCATTGTTTTGCTGATAGTAATGGCACAGACTTTATGAGTGGAGATTTGTATAGCTGAATTATAAAATAAAAAAAAGAAGGCTTATATGGCTGAAGGTGATATTTACAATATAATCAGGAGCATTGTTGAATAATGTATACAAAAGGATGAATTGAGGAGACTCTTGGGAAACAAGCCACAATCCATTTGCTATGATGGATTTGAACCTTCTGGATGTATGCACATTGCTCAGTTCCTTGATTTCTCTTTGTCTCTTCTATGATTGCAGAAAATTAGCAATTTTATGACGCATTTGGTTAATTTGTTTAGTAGTCCTAGAATTTAGCCTTTTTTCATTCTAGAATCGATTTAATTTATTTGTTCTTGGGTGGGAGTGAATTATTTTATTTGCTGCCACATGTCAGTCAAGTCTTGTTGTACAAATTGTGTTTGTTTGATATGTTGATTATTGTGTGATATTCAATTTTTCCTTTAGTGTAGGTACATTGGACCTAATTTATAAGCAACTTGTGCATTAAGATTCATTATAATTTTCTTTCAAAAAAAATAATATATTTTGTCTTTTATCATTGCTCCAATAGTCTAATTATTAATATAATTACTTATTTATTTATTATTATTTTTTTAAGGATCCTTAAGAGGCTGTTTGGTGAAGAGTAGATCAAAATTCTTAGATTCGAAGGTACTGCCACTTATTTCATTTTTGTTTAAACAACCAAGCCTAAATAGGACGGGGGCTTATTCGAGGGCACTGGGTTATTTGAGAATCATTACCACACTAAATGGGGAGGAAATGGATGGGTGCATAAAGGAATTCTTAGCATTGGATAAAACAACTCAATATAAAGGAGTTGAAACTAAAACTTTAGTCACTTGATGTGTACATATGATTCATCATTACCTATGTCCTTTCATCAAATTGAGTTTTCTCAGCCTCAAGTGCTTGATGATTCTCTCCAGTTTTGTATAAAACTAAAACATACAAAAAAAGGATCTGGTCATCATTACTAATTCAATGTTATATGTGTACATAACAACTTCTAACTCACAAAAGATGGACTCAACACCACCTCCTCCCTTCTGCACGTTTACTACATCTAAATATTGGTGAGAAGGTGAAGGGCTTGAGTCAATTTTATGCCCATTATTTTTCTGGTGGACTAAATTCTGTTTTTGAATGTTATTGTATTATGGAAAAGACTTTGAGTCTATTTTATGCCCATTATCTTTTAATTTATGAATTTACACATTGAGTACGGTTCTATATTTATAGTTGAAAACTAAAACTTCAAATTGAGTTTAATGTTTATAACCCTATATATGTAATGAAAGAAGCAGTAGTTGTTAATAAGCTAGCTAAACACGAACAGACTTTACCCTTTCATAAAGAGAAAAAAAGAAAAGGATGAATCACATCACAAAAGAAAAGAAATAAATAAAAATGGTTGGCGGTTGGCTATACAATTTTTTTTTGTGGTGTTAGATCTTTTAATTATAATTATATAATCTTTTGTCGTGGCTATGCAATGTTTTGTGTTAGGTAGATATCGTGGGATTCTTTATGTAAATCCAAATTTGAAGGGGGGAGTTGGATTTAGAGACTTAGAGGCTTTTAATAGGGCTTTGGTAGTGAAGCAGAGTTGGAGGATATTATCCTCCCCAAATTCTTTGGTGGCAGAGATTTTGTGTTCGTAATATCATAGATTCAATAATTTATGGGACGCGGAGTGCAAAAATGGTTGTTCCTATTTATGGAGGAGCATTGTTTGGGGTCGGGAGCTTATTAAAAAATGAGTACGTTGGAGAATAGGGAACAGGCAAAAAGCATTGGTGTTCTCAAGCCCACGGCTGCTACGGCCATTCAGTTGTAAACCGATCACTTCAACTTGGGAGGATTACCTGCTTAAAGTGGCTGAACTGATAGATGAGGGTGCACGATGGAAGGTGGATTTAATAAGGCAAAAATTTCATCATTTGGATGTAGACATTATTGAGAATATGCCCCTTGGAAATCCTCCGATAGAGATGGAGATTTTGATCAAAGAAGGATGTATACTATAAAATCAGGCAGCATTTGGAGATGGAGATGAAGAGGAGCTCTACCACATCCGGTCTGGAATCTCCTGGCGAGTTGGTGGAAGTTTCTTTGGAATGTTTCCCTTCCTAGTAAGATAAAATTCTTTGTTTGGAAAATTTTCATGCAGATTTTACCAACTAAGATGAATCTAAGGAGGATGACTATTTCTTCTAATGCTACATGTCCACGATGTGACAGAGGAGAAAGATGAGTTTCATGCTCTTGTTGGGTGTGAGGCCATCCGGAAACAGTGGGAAGAAAGTGTGTTTGGAGAATTGTTGGGTGACCATGATGGTGGCCACTTGGGAAACTGGGTGCTCATTATTTGGAGGAGGGTTGGGAAGGAGAGATTTTTTTCGTTTGTTGTAGCATTATGGCGGAGTTGGTACAACCGGAACCTGACTGTGTTCAAAGGGAATGTAGCAGATGAGTTGGATATTATTGAGGTTGCAAAAAATTATCTGGAAGAATACTCCAAAGTGTACGAACGAAGAAGGAATGCACAGCAGCAGGGGCAACGGGTTTTGAATTGGGTAGTTCCGGAGGAAGGAAGGTTGAAAATTAATTTGGATGTCTTACTTAGGGATGGGAGTAATTGTGTAGGTTTGGGGGTCGTAGCGAGGGATGAGAAGGGAGCGGTTGTGGCTGCGCGGTGTGATGTCAAAGTGGGAAGAGTTACACCGAATTATGAGGAGTGTTGGACATTGTTGGAAGGTCTCCAGTTGGTGGTCGAGCAGGGGTTTAGTAAGGTGGTGTTTGAGTCACATGCCTTGAATGCCATTCGTCTAGCCCATGAGCCTGAACCCTGAGCAACTGAAGGTCTACTTCTGGAGCTGTTGCATATTTGAGTCAGAGGCTAGATGAATGCTGGTTTTTGGCTATTAGTAGGAATGCTAATAATGTAGCCCATATGTTGGCTAGTCATGCTTTTGATTGTAATCTTTGTCAAACTTGGGTGATGACACCCCCAACTTTCATTGTAAACACTTTGCATTTAGATTTGACTGAATGAATGAAAGTTTTGGATGCAAAAATATATATATATATATATATAATTTTTTTGTCGTAGATCTTTTTTTATTATTATATTATAACTAGGTAATTTGTTGTCATAGATATTTTTATTAGTGCACTTATACTATGTATTTCGAAATTTTGAGATTAGTTATTAATACAAATTAGTAGCTGTAGTTTTGAGGGCTAGTGAGTTGAGGATCATGATATGTGATAAAAATGGCCACTTAAGTAATTCCATTGTTCTTTTGAAGTACAACTAGCTAGTCTACTCGTGCGTTGTACGGGAAACACATGTATATCTCTAAAACAAACAATTAATTAAATGACAAAAAAATAAAAAAAATATATGCAACTATTTCTAAAATTGATATTCTATATTAATTGAACGATTGTTGGCCAATATGTGTGCAATTTATATATAGAGTTGTTTGTATACTTACCTGATTAGGCTGCCTGAAGGTTGCTTTGATTATTCAAATCTAAAAAGAAATAGATAATTACGAATTTGATTATTGCACTTACCCAGTTAAACGCAAGGAAAGAAATAATTAAGAATTTGATTGATACACTTACTTGGTTAAACGAAATCTAAAGCATCTCTAAAGGCCAAAAATTTCACCTTAACAACTGAGAGATGATTAAAAATTACTATACAAAATTAAAAAACGTAATAAACAAAATTTTAAAAATTTGAAAAAAAAAAAGATTAAGGTAAGTAGATAAATAAATTATTAAAAATTACTATGCAAAATTAAAAAATGGATCAACCACTTACGTAATATTATCCGATTATTATTATGGTGAACAAAAAAAGAGTCAAAAAAGGAAAAATAAACGAAAATAAAAATAGAAAAATAAATGAGACATTAGCGATATCAACTTAACATCACCATGACATCATATTTTCAATTCTCTTAGGGTGCCAGTTTTAAGTTGGCAAAATAACTCACCACTTAGTTAGTATTATAAATATATAGATATATAAATTATTATTATTATTATTATTGTGGTGAACAAAAAAAGAGGAAAAAAAGAAAATAAACAAAAATAAAAATAAAAAAATAAATGAGACATTAGCGATATCAACTTGATATTATCATGACATCAAATTTTCAATTCCCTTATAGTGCCAGTTTTAGGCTGGAAAAAATATCCCACAACTTAGTTAGTATTATAAATATACTAGTATATTACCCGTGCGTTACAAGGGACGCAGAGAGAGCAATTATTTGAAATATAAATATATATATATATATATATATCAACTTTTACTGACACATTTTATTTGAATAATGACATGTTTAATTTTATATGAAAGTAAAATTAGTATTTGATTTTATCATATATCAACATTCCACAAAATGTAGAGTTGAAGTTGATTATCTAATGTATAATATATCTCATAAGAGGCAAATCCATGTGACTTGATCCATATGGTATTTTACAGTTACAAAAATTTTTCACTTACCAGTATTTGTACAACTTATTTTTTTAAAAAATAAATTGTACACATGACACTTTATTGTGAAATCTTACATTTTGATATTTGTGAAGAAATTCAAGAATTTTTTTTTTAAAGGAAATTCAAGCACTTCTTTTATGTGTATATAAGTTGTAAAAAAATGTTGGTGTATGCATTATATGTTGTGTAAATATGATAAACTTTCTGCAATAGTAGATAATTGAAATTAATGAAAAGGTGCACTCATGGTCACATTTAGAAAATAATGCTAGTTTAAATAGTTGCACTCATAGTCACCTTTAGAGAACAAACAAAGTTCAAAAAACTAACCCAACGAACCAAGTTCTTAAAAAAAACCAAACAAACCAAGTTCTTAAAAGTAGGAATTTAACAATCTAGGTTCAGCAGTGGTTATAATTTGTTACTCCTTCTCCTCTTTGATAGCCACTGTCTTCCCTTTCTTAGCATTCACGTTTGTTGCTAAATCACAAAGGAATGACCTCTTTGCCCCCACTCCATTCTAGTGCGCCTCACTATTGTCATGGACATTACTCTTAAGTGGGGTAGAGACCTCATCATTAGAAGAAAAAATCCTACAAATAAAAGTTCAAATAAGAATTAAACAAATTAACTAAAAGTCAATCATAGACTAAAATTAGTTATGATTGAAGGCAAACCTTTGAAACAGTATTATTAACCATTTTAGATAACATATTAGACTCTTGCATATTGACATGTCTCTTAGCATACTTTTCTATTAAATCAGGATCACAGGTCATCTTTTTAACAGAATAAATTATATTACGAAGCTTCAAATTATCCTTGCTTATAAGGACTTTGAACAATGCCTCCTTCCCAGCTAAAGCTTTAAAGATCGG
>CAVNYN010277132.1:0-24471 GCA_963692815.1 Nyctanthes arbor-tristis
CCTTTTTGTTATATTTAAGATCCAACTCTTTATTGGGTCTTTTCAACAATTCATGCTCCTAACTATAACCTAACATTGCCACAAGTAAGAGTGGGATCTTAAATATGACAAAAAGGCAAAATTTAGGGCTATTTTATTTTGAACAAAAACACGCGGGGGAATTTCATATAACCGTGAAGATTTCTAGCAAATCAAAAAATGTTTTTCCCAAGGATGTGATCTCAGATCTGGAGTTAGAGAAGTGCAAAAATGGAGTCCCATATTAGAAACAAGACAGGAAGTAAATAAGTGGATGACTTATAAAGTAGTGGACTTCTTAATGGACTTATGCTCTATTAAAGATCATTATTTATTATTTATTATTTTTTAAAATACATATGAATAGATTTTTTTACTTGGGCTAAATGCAAAAGTTGGCCCTAAATTAGATGAATTTCTTTTATAGGATGTCTTGAAAGATATAATTGTTTTTTTTACACAGTTTTTAAAATTAAGGTATTTAGAACTTTTTTCGGAAAAATCAGGTGTTTTAGGTGTTTTTTTCATTGTGATGTCACAATATAGCAACAAACATCGAGTTACATCAAAACAACTCGTCAAAACACTGAGTCACATCAAAATAATACACCAAAATACCGAGTAACATCGAAAACAACTCAATAAAACACTGTGTCAAAACAAAAATAACTCGCCAAAACACTGAGTCACAATAAAAACAACTCGCCGAAACACCGAGTCACAATAAAAACAACTCGGCAGAACAACCGAGTCACAATAACACAAAAGAATTGTTTTGATGTGAATCAAATTAGAACTTTTCAGTTGAAACATTAATTTGGCAAGTTGTTGATTGAAACACTAATCTCGTATGGAACAATCAAATTTGAACCACTAATTCTCAATTGAAACGCTGATTCAACACAACAATACAATCTCATCCAGAACAATCAAATTTGAAACACTGATCTCACTAATTTTCAAATACTAATTCTAAATTGAAACATTGATTCAACACAGCAACACAATCTTATCTAGAACAATCAAATTAGTATTTCTGAAACAAAAAGATTAAACAAAATTTAAGAAAAACACAAAAACACCACTAACATAAAAACAAACAGCACAATCTTGTCAGGAACAGCTGGCACACACGAACAAACACCACCAACACAAAAACAACCACCACCAACGCATTCCCTTTTATTTCCCTAATTCACCCTTAAAAATATTTTTTTTCCAACAAAGTCACTGTAACATCACTGAAAAATGATTGGTGAAGAATTAATAAAGATAAACATAGATTATTAGAGTTTCAATTGAAGCGAAGCATTCACATTACCCAGCAAATTGAATCAATAGTAGAAGAAATATGCCTTCTTGAGAGATATGAACACGACAAATAGCAGTGAATAGCACCTAGAATCAAATTGCCGTCATGATCTAATTTCTAATTTTAGATCTTGGTTTAGACGTCAGCATTCACTTGTGTTTTCTTTGAGCAATCCTAGAAAAAAATGGTGAAGGAAAAGAGAAAAAGAGAAAATCGAGTGAAAGAGTGACAGGGTGAGAGAGATGCTACCAGAGGAAGAGGAGCTGTCGGGGAGAGGGAGGTGTATAAAGAGAGAGAGAGAGAGAGAGAGAGAGAGAGAGAGTGTGTGTGTGTGTGCGCGCGCGCGCGTGTGTGACAAGGCAAGGGAAAAGCGAGATACGGGTGGGTGGGTTTTGAGGGGGTAAGGCACCTGACTTTTGCAAAGTAGTTCATACACCCCTCAAATTTTAAAAAAAGTCCCCAGAGTACATGGTTTATCCAATTAAACCTTCTTTTAATATGATGTGGTCGTGGCATGGGTCCAGTGCAATCCATGGACCACACTGGTCCTAGACAGACTCTGGCCATTGATATCAAAGATTGCATTGACACATTTAATTAGTGTCAAAGAATCATTATGCATTGGAATTTTTCAATCATAGAGCATGACTAATAAATATCACATTATCATATTGGAACATATAATATTATTATTTTGTATTGTAACTAAACCGTTACTTGTCGCCATCATAGTCATACATAAGAATGATTTGCAACCTTTTCTTTCATACGCGTTTAAACTATCTTCAACATCACCTCCAATTTGTCATGCCTATATTATAATATGTAGTACCATGTTTTTCATGTTACTCACTATCTCAAAATTGACCTTCGACAATTCAAGAGTGAATAACACATTAAAACCTAAAAATGAAGTTCAACTACTAATTTTAATAAAATTGAATATTAATTATACTTAAACAGATCCTAAAAGGGGCTTAACTGATACTGTATCAAAGCTCGTCGAATAAGGAATCTAATTCCTTCTATAGATGCCTTCTATACAAAAGTTATACATTTTACCATTTGAGTGTATGAAAAGCACAAAAATGTGGGGGTTGCCAGCCCCGGTTTAGGGTGGCTAGCCCCCAAAAGAAAGGGTAGCCAGCTCCCTTTCTTTTAGCCACAGTTGGCCTCCAAATATAGGGGTGGTTAGCCCCTTTTGCTCTTGGGGAGTGGCCAACCGCCCCCAAAATTTGGGAGAAAGGATAAAGGGTTCAGGCTTGATTTTCGAATTTTTCATAACTTAATCTATTACCCCTTACCACTATTTATAGAAATTTCTACGGGCTTGTTTCATAATTTTTAATTATTGTTTAATCCTTAAATTTTCTCGTGACGACCCATCAAAAATAAATAAATAAATCGTGACAGCATTATTAAGAAAGCATTTGAATTCAATAAAATATATTGGAATTTATGATCTTGAACTTAGATGTATATGACAAAATAAGAATTCTATATTCATTTGTATACGGCTCGTACTTTTTTTTTTCTATTAGTAAATTAAATATAAATCCAACATTTGATCGTAAAAAAAAATATGAAATGGGGAACCGAAGCGAAGTTAAGCTCAAATGGAAAATTTGTCTATTTTAGAAAAGTACTCATAATAATGCAAGGACATGTGTTTTTCTTTTCCTGAAAATACTCCTAATAATATATAAACATGTGTTAATACCCTTAAATTCATGTATGTACCTGTGTTATTTTTGAGATCGGAAGAGCGTCGTGTGAATATATGGAAGTAAGTATGCCAACATGTGTTGAATTGTAATTACTTATTGAAAATGAGTCACAACCCTAAAACACATTATTTATCAGCTTAGGAAAAAAAAAAGGAAGTAAGTCATATAGCTAGGGAGTTGCCATGTGTATTTCAAAGGTAAACAAAATGACACATATATATATATTTTAATAAAAAAGGGGGAAATCCCCCTTTAGAAAGATCCTACTCCAACATATTTGGAAACAAGAAGCAATAGAAATCAAGATAACTACAAAGTCCAGACAACAATGTAAGCTTTACTTAGAGAAAGAAAAAGAAAAAGATAAGGTGCGTAATGTACGCATCATTTTCCAAATATTTTTGTATGATTTAAACAAGTACTTATATTGTTTTTCTCATTCTTATAATTCTTTAAGTGTTATTCTTTTGTCTAATACCTATGAAATTAATTATGGAATTTTTATATTTTGCATTAAGTCATGCTTACCTCTACTTATCAAGTCAAGCTAAGTCATGCTATGCCACACACTATAAATTGGGTTACATAACATCCTCTAAAAACGATATAAAACCATATGTATTACACCATATGGTGCACGTGGCATGCATTGATGCACACCGCGTGGTCGTGGTTTCCCATGTGGCATGTCCCGATGCACGCCACATGGTCATATAGCACGATATGGCACCATAACATATGGTATTAGATTGAAACTCTCTAACATCCTATGTATCGGGAGTTTTATGCTCATGCCAAGCTTATTATGTAAAGAACCCCATTCTAATCCTTATATTAATGCACATGTGAGGTAAGTAAACTTATGCAAAAAGTCCCAAACTCTTTAAATTTTCATTTCATATTTTGAAACTTTAAATCTTCATTTCATATTTTGAAATGAAAATTTTACTTGTATGCGTGTATATTTCCCGGTAAGTAAATTTTTACTTACTCTTTATATTTCTCATTTTTGGATGATGAAGAGAACCATCATTGAAGTCTCAAACAATGAATGGTGCTTCTAGCCGGAGGGTGGCCATAGAAACGGACCTTTGTGGCTTCTATGGAGGCCAACTGGAGCTAAACAACTACATCATCACTATCATGAAGATTGCATATTAAGAAGCTACTACTATGAAGTTCCTATATACTAAGGAGTAAAAGGTAAATCGTTGGGAAGTCTTGTTGTTACTATGTATAGTGATGTAGATGAATAATTTGTAGAAAAATGTGATGAAATAGGATGGTAAAGTCCGTAGTTTTATACATCTTAAGATATTATCATGGCATTGCTAAGCAAAGAATATACTTTATCTTTTGTCAAGAAGAAAGGACATTGTCTTTTAGTCAAAGAAGAAAGAATATCCTATCTTTTTGTAAATCTTCCACTTAAGTAACTATAAGAGATGATATGTGATGTTATTATATTTTGTTGTTATTTATGTCCTTTATTGAAAAAAAAGAGATAGATTTTGATTCTAAGGTGCTAGGTCATAGCCCATAATAATAATAGGGAAAATTAGCCTGACACTATCGTATTTTCTCTTTAAATTGCATATATACTAAATTTTTTGTTATATCACATATTTACACTATATAGTTCACTTTTACACCTTTTTTATTAGGATATTATTTATTATTGTGAAAGGATTTATTATTTTTTATTAGTTAATATTTTTATTTATTTTTCAACCATATCTAAACATAATCTTTTGGTTTATACTTAAATCTCACTGTAATCTAATTCTTATTGATTTTATTGTTGAATTTTAATTTTTTATCGGAAGAGCTAATATTTTAATTTGGTTATTTTACATTTCATAAATGTACAAATTATCGAAAAGAACATGCGGAGTAGTAAGCGAAGAGAACTCAGAAGCCAACATGGGGACTGGGAAGTTCTTTTTTATGATATACTATTATTTAATTTAATAAATAAATATCTACTGATTTAGCCTATTTATTACTGAAAAATTAAATAAGCCATTCTAATATGATACGTGGCTATGACACTACACCCTTGTAATATGCTACATTGATATGGACCACTAATGTTTACGATAACACTCGTTAGAATTCGTGCAATGCATAGTGATCAATAGAAATGGCCTTTATACTTCATTGACTTTGATATTCATATTCTTCCTAGGTTAGCCAGTCTTCTAGTGCTTGCTTGTTAATCTTCGAGAATTACTTTGATACGTTACTTCGACACAGAGCCTATTAGCTAGCCTATGTTTTACTCTTTTTTATTTTCTCCCAAGTTAATTATTAAGGTTATTTAACAATTAATATTAGTTATGCTACTTTTCCCTCCTCTAGAGGATCATTTTTTTAGCTTGGCTTAAAATATTTTTAGTTAAACACGGAACATGATGTTTTATGGTTGCCTACTGTAGTTGTATAATCTAGTTGAACTTTGGTTCATCTTACCTTTTCACAATCTTCCTTTATGTTTTTTGAAGTCACCTGTGATGGTATTGAGAATGGTACAATACGTTGAGGAGATATGATACTTATTATGCCATATCTGTATAAGCTACTATAGTAACAGGGACATAAATATGCTCGGCATACATAATTTAGCTTCATTTCTCAACTCTCAACAAAAGGAAGGAAAAAAAAAGCTTGTTTAGTCAGTTCAATCACTGTATAAGCTTGTTTAGTATCACTGATGCGGTTTATTAACTCGCGGTATGTATAGTTTGTTTGGAATTAATATGCCAGGCACACTGTGATTCTTGTATTGTTTTGTTGTAGTCCATGTTCCATTATATTAACTTACAACATGCAGATAAAGATCATCAGCCAATTTAAATGTGGTAACTATGTGAAAGCATTTAGAAGGAATCATTGATGTATTGAACTTAGTAAAACCAGCTTTGCATAATAAATCCCTTATGTCCCTCACTAAGATATTAATGTTGATACAACAATCCATCAGTTTGTATATTGGCGAAGAGCAAAATTAATCATGTTTTTATGGCGAGCTTGGGAGATGTGTAAGTACATAAAACCAAACAATGAACATGAAAACAAGAACCAGGGATATTAGAATTGCATATTTTCAAATATGTCATTGTTTATTTTGTATATTTAGCAATTTGAATCATGGGTTGAAATATGCCATCAAAGAGTGTTTGGAAGTGCAGAGTATCATAAAGATCAGAGAAGAGAGTCTCATAAAGATCAAAGAAATGAAACCTTACCTTGAAATGGAAGGATGATAAATGTAGATTGCGATGATTATGGTTTCATACTATTACTCAAAATTTTCAATTATGAGTGATTCTTGATGATTGTATATATAGACGATCATGCATTGTGTCTGGCAGGACTCCATATTGTTTGAATAATATTACCTAGATCTCATGAAATCTGGAAGATTCACAGCTGTTAGTTATGGTGAGTTACGAGTTGTTGATGTTGTTTTTTTTTTTTTTTTTTGGTGTGTAAAAGCGAGACAATAAAAGAAGAAACATGGCAAAGGGAAGATAAGATGAAGGTACAATATCTAGAACTATTCCAACGTAATTTCGATGGCGAAATTATTTTAAGGGGCTAGATTTTAATGGCCCATCAAAAATTAAAACCATAACAACATTATTAAGAACATTTGAATTCAATATAATAAATTGGAATCTAGGCATCCTGAACTTCGGCGCATATGCTAAATTAAGCATTCTAGATTCATTTGTATGTGACTCGTACTTTTTTTCGATTATTAAATTAAATATAAAACCTAAATTTTATTGTAAAAGAATATTCTTGGGAACCAAAGCGAAGTGAAGCTCAAATGAAAATTTTGTTTATTTTAGAAAAGTACTCTTTAATAATACAAGGACATGTGGATTTTTTTCTTTTTTGTTTTTTTTTTTTGGGGAGGGAGGATACTCCTAATAACATGTAGATGTCGTGACCGGAAAATTTTAAAAATTTTAAGCTTTACATTTTTAAATTTTTAGTCACGTCACTACCAAAATTTATCGAATTTAATTCTTAAACTTAATTTAATTTATTCATAATAAATATTTATCTTAATTAAGAAATTTCAATTGATTTAATTAATTACCATTTAATTAACCATTTAAGTAAGTTAAGCATAATTCACATTTTTACAAAATTTTCTTTTATTCAATTTACAATTTCTGCAAAACTTAGTTAATTAGTACTTTAATCAACCTCGTAGTTCTTAATCCAAAATCATTATAATTAAACCATTGATTATGACTTTTCCCTCTTTCAGTAACCAGGCCACGATTGGCATGGCTCCTTATGAAGCTTTGTATGGTAGACGATGTCGATTACCAATTTATTGGGATGAGGTTAGAGAAAGAAAATTACTTGGGCCAGACATGGTAAGGGAGATAGTGGAAAGATTGAAAAGATCAGATCCAGAATTAAGGTAGCTCAAGATAGACAGAAGAGTTATGCTGATTTGAAAAGGAAGAATTGGGAATTCCAGATTGGGGAGAAAGTGTTTCTCAAGGTAGCACCAATGAAGGGTATCCTACGATTTGGAAAGAAAGGGAAATTAAGACCCCGGTTCATAGGACCGTTTGAGATATTGGAAAGAGTCGGGAATGTAGCATATCGTTTAGCTTTGCCTCCTGAGCTTTCAGCAGTACATAATGTTTTTCACATTTCATTATTGAAGAAGTACGTCCCTGACTCAAGTCACGTGGTGAACTATTAGGATATTGAGATTCAAAAAAATTTATCCTACAAAGAAACCCTATGCGCATTTTAGAAAAGAAAGTTCACGTCTTGAGAAATCGAGAGATTCTATTAGTTAAAGTCCAGTGGGGTAGAGATTGAAGTAATGAGGTCACTTGGGAAAAAGAGGAAGAGATCCGTGAGAAATACCCTGACCTCATAGACCAAGTAAGTTAAATTTCGAGAACGAAATTTATTTTAACGGGGTAAGGTTGTAGTGACCGGAAAATTTTAAAAATTTTAAACTTTATATTTTCAAATTTTTAGTCACGTCACTACCAAAATTTATCGAATTTAATTCCTAAACTTAATTTAATTTATTCATAATAAATATTTATCTTAATTAAGAAATTTCAATTGATTTAATTAATTACCATTTAGTTAGCCATTTAAGCAAGCTGAGCATAATTCACATTTTTACAAAATTTTCTTTTATTCAATTTACAATTTCTACAAGACTTAGTTAATTAGTACTTTGATCAACCTCTTAGTTCTTAATCCAAAATCATTATAATTAAACCATTGATTATGACTTTTCCCTCTTTCAGTAACCCTAATTCAAACCCCTAACCCCATGTAACCCTATGACAAAATGGTTTCTACAAACTCCCCCAACTCCACTCTCCTATCTCCAGCCTAGCAGCCACCCAAGAGAAGGTCTGCTCTATCTCCTCTCCATTTCCTCTCTACTTCTTCATTTCATCCCCTCCCAACCGTCTCTTCTCCCCCCTCTTTGTCCATGAAATTTTGCAAACAAACCACACCAAGCAGCCACAAAAGCAGTACATTAGACACAAGACTTCTCCCATCACACACTGCCTCATTGCACTTCACGTTTGAGGCATCCATACACACACATCTCACCATTTGTAAATTCATTCCAAGTGTTCAATATATTCAAGAACATTCAAGTTTTGATATATATACATCTACAGAAACAAGATTTTGGAAAACTCATATTCACCAAATCCTACACACAAGGTGACATTCCCTGGTACATTATTCATATGCACACAGGGAGGTCTAGAAGATTCAATACATACATATACATACACACACAACAAACTGCTCCTCTTTGCCAAGAACACACACAACCATGAAAATTCTGATTTTAGTGTATGACAAAAGTAAAATAGCGCCAATGCCACTCCACCACCATGAGCCGCCACTGCCGCTATAACGCAGCGAACACCACCACCATTTTCACTCCAAAACTCCACCCATTCCAGCCACTTCACCTCTACAAGCCAAATCCAAACTTTTAACTTTATTTCTATGATAAAATTTCATATTTTTGTTGAGAATTTTGGGGCTAGGCGACCGATATCAACTCGGATTTTCCCCTCCTCCTGCCAGCCTTGCACCCAAATCGGCCACTTAGGGCCCTCACCACTGTGGGCGACATGTTCTGGCACGGTGTCGCCGGCGAACGGGGCAAAATCGGCCACACCCCTTCCGCCGGAAATCCCCTGCCCTCTCCCCCTCTGTTGGTCGAATGGAATGGGGGTTGAGGGAGCAATTTTATGTGTTTTCTAATATTCATGATTTTAACCCTAAAGTATTTTCTTGTGTCATTTAAGCCCTAAACCTTGTGTTTAGTTTAAATGAGCCCAAAACTTCTAATTCCGTCACTTTTGGCCCTCAAACTTTCGATCCCTTTTGGATGGACCCAGAAACTTTTGTTTTATTCATTTTAACCTATAAACTTTCATTTTCAGTCATTTTAGTCCTTTATTTTGAGATTCTTCCAAGTTAGTTTTAAAAGTTTATAAGATTTTAATTTTAGTTTATGTTTAACTTTATTTATTTAAACCCATAAAATAGTTTATACTTATTTTTAGTTAAAGCCCTATTTTTATTAAATATGAGATTTAATGACTTTAACTATTTAAATTATAATTTTTAGATTTATTGAATTTTTAAGGATTTCGAAATTAGTTTAATTAAACTCACATATTTTATACCCAAATCTTAGTTAATCATTGATTTTCTTGTTTTCCCTAACCTTTGGTTATTAATCACATTAGGCACTACACCCTTAAGCATTTTATACAATTATTTTATGATAACTTAATTTAAAAATAATTCCTTTTATAAATAACTCATTTTAGCAAAAAATTCTAATTTGAGTTTCATAATTCTTTTATAGGCGAGGAGTGAAGAATAAGTGAGTAAACCCTGCCCATTAGCTCGACTCGGTGGAATTTAAGGTGGACTCTTTTCTAAGATATATTCTCAAAAATAGCGCAAATATTAATTGATTGTTCTGTGAATTGCATATGGATATGTGACCTATGTTCTTATATGTTTTTGCATGAGCTTAATTGCTTTATGCTTGAAACGAGATGAGACGAGACTTTTGCATATGCTTTATTGCTATGCACAGATTTTGTATGCATTCTATGATGTTACTTTGTGCACTAGTATTTATATGCCTTCGGGCATGAGACAACAGTCGAAAGCCTGCATTTACCATACGATGCTTGTTTTCGAGTAGAGACTTATGAGATATGATTTGTATGTTTATATGTATGTTTATAGTATAAATTGGTTAATATTGCACTGAGTCTACTGAGTATTTCCATGAAATACTTATCCCTTTCAAAATTAATATTTTTGCAGATTTGGAGTCAGAGGAGACACTTTGAGCGATGGTGGCTTCCAAAATAAGTTTAATTAGCTTCTTTTGAAAGGATCAAACTTTGTTTAAGTACTTAGAAAACTTTTGATGTGGATTAATTCCAACTTTATCTAAGTACTTGGAAAACGTTGGATGTCGTGTGAAACAGTTGCCTATCACCGACGAATTATCTTTTGTATTATCACTTTTGAATCAAGATATTTTCCGCATTTTATTCACTCTTGATTCATTTTGATTCGTTTTGGTGAAATTTATTTAGAGAAAGAGAAATTTTCAATGGAGTCTCAGGCGCCGAGAGCCCGGGGCGTCATAGTAGTCATGCGTTAGCAGACATGTGTTAATACCCTTAAAATTCATGTGTTTACGTGTTATTTTTAGAGATATTCTTGAATGTATGAAAACATGTGTAATTATTTGGAAGTAACCATGCCAACATGTGTTGAGCTGTAATTACTTATAGAAAATGAGTCACTACCCTAAAACACATTATTCATCACCCTGGAAAAAACAAGGAAATGAGTCATATAGCTAAAGAATTGCCATGTGTATTCCATATGTAAGCAAAATGATATATACATTTTTATCTCAAAAAAGGAGGGCACCACCTATAAAAATGCCCTACTCTAACATGTTTGGAAGCAAGAAGCAATAGAAATCAAAATAACTAAGAAGCCAATACAACAAAGAAAGCCTGATTTAGAGTGGGGAAAAAGATAAGATGAGTAATGTACACATCCTTTTCCAGATATTTTTGTATGATTTAGACAACTGTTCATATTGTTTTTCTCATGCTTATAATTATTTATGTGGTATTGTTTTTGTCTTATACCTTTGAAAGCAACTATGCAATTTTTATGTTTTGCATTAAGTCATGCTTACCTCTACTTGTCAAGTCAAGCCAAGCCAAGCCAAGCCGTACCACGCCGCTATGAATGCTGGTTACATAACATCCTACGTGCCAGGGGTGTTATGTTATCTCCAAGTTTATTATATGAAGAACCCGTTTTAGTCTTTATATTAATGCGCATGTGAGGTAAAACCTATGAAAAAAGGGCCCAAAATCTTTAATTCTCCATTCCATATTTTCAAATGAAAATTTTACTTGTTGTGTGTACATTCCTCACTAAGTAAATTTTTACTTATTCTTTATATTTCTCATATGGTCTTTGTCACCGGAGAGTGGCCATTATTTGTACACAACAGAAACGGATCTTTGGGGCGTCTATGAAGACCAACCGCGGCTAAACTATTACATTGTCACTATTGTGAAGATTGCATATTACGAAGCTACTACTATGGAGTTCCTATATACTACAGATATAAGGTAAATCGTTGGGAAGTCTACTTGTCACTATATATAGTAATTTGGACGAATAAGCTGCAGTAAAATATGATGAAATAGGATATATGGTAAAGCCCTTAGTTTTTTTTTAAAAACTTTTTTTAATGCATCTTAAGATATTATCAGGGCAATGCTAAGAGAAGAATATACTTTATCTTCTGTTAAAAAGAAAGGACATTGTCTTTTGCTCAAAAAGGAAAGAATATCTTGTCTTTTTTGTAAATCCTTATGCTTATTTAGTTATAAGAGATGATATGTGATGTTATTACATTTCATTGTTATTTATGTCCTTTTGTTATTATAGTACAAAAAGAGAGAGATTTTGATGCTAAAATGTCAGGCCATGGCTCACAATAATAATAAGAAGAAGAATAACAATAATAATAATGAAACATAATGTTGAAATATGGAAATCAAAAACATACATATATGTGCGTAGGATTATAAGCAAAATGTGAAACGTAATGTGTCCATACACGCAGAATATTATAAGAAAAAGATAAAACAAGTAGTAAAATTTTAAGTTATTTGAAGGGAAAATAGTAATAATGATATTTTATTAGGAAAGTATCTAACGTCGGATTATTATTCTGGACCATTACATTTCTTATTTATTTTTCTTAATTCCCATAAATGTCTGAATACTTTACATATAGTACAAAACAATTCAATGGGCTCATATAAGAGACCATAATCTCGTAGGGATTTCTTAAATTCTCAATCTAATAATTATAATTCCTTCAAAATATTGACATGTCGCATAACATCGAAATATTTTATGAAATATTACTTTTTTAATTTTAGGGTGATACACAGTTTTTGTGAAGACTTTAGGGTGCTACACAGTTTTTACGAAGAAAACAAGTGAGAATTACAAAAAAGAACTTGCAGTCCAAAAAAGAATTTATGAGCCTTTGAGGACATATCCAGACCTTCTACTAGCAAAATGGGCAGAAGAACAGCCCACAAAAATGACAGCAAAATACCGGAAACCAACCTACTGTCACAACATATTGGGTTCCTTTTGATCATCTATTTAGTCACGTCTATCATTAGTTCTGAATAAGTTCATATGTTCCTTTAACTTTTTTACCTCTTCACCCTTATATTCTTTGTGTCATTATTAGTTTTGATGATCGTTGGCGTTGTATATTAAATAGATATGTTGTAGATACATTTAGTCTGAAAAATTTTTTAAACACTCCCCATAGCTCAAGTTTGATTAGATTTGTACTAATATATGTATTATATATTGTGATTGTTTTATAGGTTTTCAATTTTCTATTCTTCCATAAATTTTCTGTTACACATTCTCAACTCTTCCGATCTTATCTATGGTACATTTAAGCTGAGTTGTGAATGCACTTTGGGTTTTAATTTTCCCTTCTTCCATAGTCCCTCTGTTGTACATTATCATGTTTAATTAAAATTGTTAGTTAAAAGTTAAGCTAAATTTTGATTGCTTTTATGGTTTTTAGGTTTCTCTTCTTCTGTAAACTCTCTATTTGTACATTCTCAAGTTTTATTAAAGGGTAATTGGCACAAAAGTTACCTACGCTTGGACACTCTTATGCAACTAGTCCCTACCTTTGAATTCTTGCAATTTCACCCTTACTTTCATGTTATCTTAGCAAAATTCATCCTTGGTACTAAATTAGTCCCCCTATTAGAAGGGTATATTTGTCCACTTACACCTTAAGATTTAAAAAGATGCAAAGAAGGTCCTAATATGAATATAATTGATCCAACAAAGATTTAAAATTTATTCGTTATTGATTAGACAAAATTTTAAAATGAAAAAGTATTTAAAAATAAAAATGAGAGGAAAAAAAGGATAAAAAACTAAAGTTTATTTATTTTTTCAATCTCACTAGTAATTTCGATCAGTCAATTTTTGCATCAAACCATTACCAGTCGCTTCATTTATACTGTTCCTCTAAAAAGTGTTTATTTTTATTTTTTTAATAATACTAATTATTTTGGAATGTTTACTTGCGATTATTTTTAATATTTAAGTGTAAGTGGACAGAAGTGCCCTTCTAATAAGGGACTAATTTAACCCAAAGGATGGATTTTGCTAAGAAAATGTGAAGGCAATGTTGAAATTGCCAAGAATTCAAAGGTAAGGAACAACTGCACAAAATTATACAAAGGTAGGGACCTTTTTGCCAATTACCCTTAATTAAAACTATCTGTTATACATTTAAGCTCATTTAAAAATGTTTTTGCATTTAAAAATCACAGGTTGGGTTCCAATGTTTGAAATAGTCCTAAGCGATCCTATGTACTAATACCCTGACCTCTAGTCTGGAAATTTTTTTTTTAACACTCTCCATAGCTCAAGTTTCATTAAATCTTTCTGTTATACATTTAACTTGTATTGTGATTGTTTCTTAGGTTTTCAATTTTCTATTCTTCCATAAATTCTCTGTTATACATTCTCAGGTTTATTATATACTATATGTGTACATTGAAAGCTAAGTTGTGATTGCATTTTTAGTTTTAGTCTTTCATTCTTCCCTGACCACTCTATTGTACATTACTAGGTTTAATTAAAACTGTCAGTTATATAGTTAAGCTAAATTGTGATTGGCTGATTGCTTTTATGGTTTTCAGTTTTCCATTATTCTATAAACTCTTTGTTTGTTCATTCTCAAGTTTAATTAAAACTGTTTGTTATACATTTAAGCTCATTCAACAATGTTTTTGCATTTGTGAAAATGAACCTGCATTAATCTTTGATCATCTACATTCATAAATTTTGGGGAATTTAGATATAGATCGAAATGTGATGCTTTAAACTTTTATATTTTTTCCAGAAAATATTGCATCTGTCTTTACTGCTTTGATTTTTTTTTTTTTTTAATTCAAAGGTGTATATCATATCATATTTTAGTTTATACACTTATCAATGATCTCAAATTTTAAAACAACACTTAGATGACAAGATATATTTCATTCAAATTTATTTAATATATTTCATAAAGTATTATCATATCTTTTTGTTTGATTCGTGTATACTTCCACTTGGCCTTTAAATTGGTATTCAGGTTAACTTGATTTCTACATAGTCAGTTTTATTTGTTTTATTTTTTCCTGACCAACTATTTAGCTCAAAATTAGGGTCGTCAATTTGGTTTTCAACTGTTACCATGAAGATGAGCCTGAAATTCTATCTATTCTATGTCGATTTCTAAGTTTCATGCAGAATATATTAATTTTTCATTAATTTACATTCTCCTAACCTTAATTCTAGGTTATAAGAATTCAAGCCACCATTACTCAACAATACATTTCTAAATTTGACAAGCAGCTGGAGGAGGGAAGATTATATGCAATGATGCATTTTAGCATCAAAGAGGACGTGGGCCAGTGGAAGCCAACCCCATACCCATTCCAATTTTATTCTAATGATACAACAAAGATGAAGCCTCAGACTAAAGACAGACATCCTACATTTTCCCTTACAGTTTACAGATTTACCCCATTCATAGATGTCCTAAACTCTCCAAATGTCGATGGTCCTGACTTAATTGGTAAAATATTTCTTCTACTTTTCTTTTTGTCCTGTTTATCTACCTGAAATGACCATTATATTACATCAACGTTTTAAATTTTCAGCTTAGATAATTCCTTATTCACTAATTGTTTATTCATTTAGACATCATCGGTGTATATAATCTGCGTGGGACTGCTAAAAAACCAGCTAAGACGGATGGTCCTTCAACTTGGAATAGTTTCTACTTTCATGTCTTAGAGTGAGCCTCTTTTTATCCGTAGTTGCTAATTAGACCATCTACCAGTCCCTAAGAATTTATATTTAAGCTGTGGTCTAATATATATAATAATAAGAGGCTCCGTTTTACTCTAGGGAATGAGTATGTTGACCAATTTGCTTTATCTACACCTAGGCAGGAACTCGTTATCGTTTTACTCTAGCTCTGTTGCATCAACAAAAGATGTGATGTTTTTTGCACTTATTAATCTTTCTAACCTTCAAGTGCTTCTATATAATTTTCCTAGAGTTTGACAGCTATCTTCATTAAACTGTTACGTGATTCAAAGGGTGAGGCCACATCATTTCACTTATCTAAACTGTTGGTTGATGAACACAGTCCAGAAGTTGAAGATTTCCACGTCAGGTATATGATTTACAATGAAAATATTATTTTTATACATCGTCTATTTATGGTTTGCGCTGGAAATATTTTATTTCACTATTAATAACTTCATCACGGATGCCAGGTTTTTAAACGTGAGGGCTTCTGCTGCGCAGTTCCAACCATCTTCTTCATCCAGTTAATCACTTCATGACGGGAAGAAGGTTGGGTTCACTTGAACCGTTGCTGAGTTGTCATCATCTAAGGAGGTATCATTAGTTCAGAATTTTGCTTTAGCTAGAATAACTATATAAAAGTTATTTGGATTTAGCTGTAACTGTTTCAATTTTACAATAGATTCATGCGTGTTGGTTCTACGGCCAGATAAGCTCAATCTTGTCATGGCTGAGTTGGGCTTATCTTGGCTGTTATGATCCTCAATGCTTTAAAAAGGTAATCAAAGACAATGGCAAGTTTGTCTGCACTAAGTGTGAGACCCGGTTTCCGGAGGGTGTCTAGCGATACAGTTTGCGGTTAAGAGTCAAGCACCAGAGGAATTACGCTGATTTAATGTTGTAGGACTGGAAAATCCAGCGTTTAATTGGAAAGGCGGCTGGGGAATTCTATGAGAATTAATATTGATACAGTGATGCTTCTTCACAAAATTCAAAATTGGTTTGTTATGTGTTCAATTTTATATTTCACCTATTGTGAGCGAATGTGTTTTGATTTGTGTTGTTTTAGGAGAAATTAATGCCAAAGAGTTGTCCTGAGGAGATATCCTGTTTGGTTGGCCGGGATCTTCTTTTTAAAATAGATCGTACATTGCTGAGCTTTCTGGTGTTGGCACGGTCTATTCAATCAATATATCCTGTTTGGTTGGCCGGTATCTTCTTTTTAAAATAGATCGTACATTGCTGAGCTTTCTGGTGTTGGCACGGTCTATTCAATCAATATATCGGAGAACCAAGTCAACTGTCATTTTTGGCAGCCGCATTACAGACGCGTGTATCCTACTTTCATCATCGGGAGCTATCTTGGTAATTTGTCCACTACAATTACATTCAAAAATTGATTTTTCTGTATATTCAATGTATTGTGCATATTTTTACCCCTACTAAATGCATTCAATTATCTGTTATTCCATGTCAACCATTGCATATCAAGTTTAAGCTTTTGATCCGTTTGTGACAATTTGAATTATTTTGTAAACCTCAGCACAAAAGTAATTGCCACTTGGCGTGTATATTTTGCAACATATCTAAATGTAACCTGTGTGTTTTTTCATTGTTGAAGTGGCTAAATATATTTCATTTGTTGTCTTTGTATTACTTTAAATTGTCATATATAATTCATACTATGCATAATATATTAGAAAAAAAATTTTGATTGTTTGTTAATTGCAAAATATACCCATAGATGTTTTAAACTAATATTTTTTCTAATTAACTTTCATCCATTAGTTAATACACATGTTAAGATTTTGACTTTAGCAACATTTAATCATTCAGTATTTTCTAAAACAATACGATCGTAATGATGGTAAAAGTCTATTTTTACTGTGGTTCAATATCTAGTCTAATTGAATGGAATAAACTTAAATTTTCATTGTGCCGTTCATCATTTTAATAATATTTAGTTTTGTTTAAATTTTATTAGTTTATTTCAATGTTCCTTTTTATCGCTTAGAAGCATATCATGACGAAATTGACTAAGTCAACTGTCATAAACAGTGGAAGACAAAGGAATTTGGAGCAAAATAGCAATCAATTGAGGACTGATCGTCACAATATTTCCAATCATAAGAAGGCTAGGGTTTTTTAACCTACAAATAATTCTTGGAATATCACTTTTGAAGCATTACATGATCGCACACTAACGAATGGGCATAGAAGCCCTTTTATTGACATCACTAATGGTATGTTTTATGTTAAAAAACTTAATACACTTTTTAAATATTATTCACTTCTTTTGTCTTAAAATCTTCCTATCTGTTTATAGTACACAATCCTAACACAGCTTTAACAATTGAAGATGCTGAAAGGCAAATTTCAGGAACTATACTTGATGATCATTGTAATTTAAACCTTGACAAAGTTAATGATGATCATGTATAGATGTCAAGTATTCCTACAAATTTCATTGATATTCCTAGCCTCAACAATGGAACCACCACGTATAATGGTATCGATGCCCCTAATGAATGTAAGGCCAGCATTACTTTGAAATAATTTGCCATTGAAACGCTATCTCTAAACTAAGGGGGTAAGCGTGTTACATGATTTAACACATGCGTTTACATTTTTCAGTTATTCAATTTGAGGACACATTAGATTATTTATTCGAGAGTGAGGATAATGATATCATATATGATGGTATGCAAACAGTCATGTACATTGATTTTGAATCATCTTATCTTTATAAATTTCATATAGAAATAATATTTCAAACACTGTTATTTAATTTACTTTATCTTAAACCCTATTTGACAGAGGAAAATGTTGAATATGCTGGACAGTAGACTGAAGGTACCCCTAAATTGTAACTATTTAAAATCAAATTTTTTTCACCATTCATATCATCTTACTCTTCAATTTAAATAGGTTATTCTACTCAATATAATTGTTATATTGTATCAACCTTATTATTTTCTAAAAATTCAGTCTCTGTGGATCTTAGGGATCCTGCTCGTGAATGTGAGCATTATAGCGCTCTGTTTTGGCACGCTGAAAGGTTAAAAAAAATTACAATTCAACGGCTTCAAAGTTCCCCTTGTGCTGCAATCAAGGAAATGTTGTACTTCCTATCATGAAAAAGCCTCCTAAAGTTCTAAATGATTTGATATTTGGAGCAGACGAAAAGAGTAGGCACTTTTTTTAGAACATCTGGTCCTATAATTCTATGTCTACGTTCACTTCGATGGGTGGAAAGATAAATAAGGATAAGATCGGAAGTAGAACCTCTTATATTTAGGTTGAACGGGCAAAATTACTATCAGATTGGCAGTCTACTCTCTAATGATGGAAAGCAACCTAAATTCTTACATATGTACTTATCCAGATGAAGAGATTGCATAGAGAATTACATATGTTACCTATGCCAGGTCAGTTACCCGTGCACAAAATATTTAGGTACTTCCAGTCTCTACCTTGCTTTAGTTTTTAAAGTATCATAATACGTGACATTTTTATTTATCTCGGTCTACTAGAAGCACCTCATTGTACGATATAGTGGTTTCTGATCTTAAAGATATGCTTGACACCTATAACATACATGCTTAATCATTCAGAATGGCTAGGGATAGATTCAATGAAACTAACTCTAGACATCTGAAATTGAAGCTCATTGGGAAGACGTACAATAGTCCCATTGTTCATTAAATAGTGAAATAGGGGCACTTATTGAAGGGGACTTCAGCGTGAATAGATGTCATTTATACCAAGTCTAGGGATTTTCATTTCATCTCTAAGTTGAAATCCTTCTTTTCTCATATTGCAATATCTGTTGTTATTCCCATTTGGATAGGACGGATTTAGAGAGGATGTTTCCCTCACGTGAGCATCTCAAACGACATCTAGAAGGAGAAAGTGTATTACCATGAAAGAATTCTTTTCATATAGGTTGCAAGAGAGGAAGAAAGAGTCTCTGTATATCTTGAGATCGAGGAGGTTATTTCAGCAGTTTGTCGTTGATCGGTATATGACGATTAAGTCATTGCATTTGGCATATATTAGATATCATCAGAAAGAGTTGAGAAGTGATTTGTCTGGCGGCTTAGCCAATGCAGTTGGCCGTGGTGAGACAAATGCAGAAAAATTTGGACAACTCATTGTATTGCCTAATTCATTCACCGGGAGTGCCAGCAACATGCTTCAAAATTACCAAGATGCGATGTCTATTTGTCGGTGCTCTGGACATCCCCAGATGTTCATCAGATTTACATGTAATCCCAAGTGGCTTGAGATTGTTTGTTTTGTTGGGGATAGAGGTCTAAATCCAGATGATCGGCTAGATATCATTTGTTGAATATTGAAAATTAAGCTGAATCAGCTCATTAAAGATTTGAACGAAAATAAATTATTTGGTAAAGTTAAAGAAGGTAATTTTATAGCATTGAGCTCGAAGTAACTATAAACTATCGTATACAATGCATTTTATTTGTCAATCCAAAATTAGTCAAGTATCTGATTCTTATTATGTATTTAATAATCAGTTTTTATTTCTTTTTAAATGTGTAGTTGTTTACAATGTGAAGTTCCAGAAACATAGTCTGCCACATGCTCATATTGTCTTATGGGTGGCCCAGAAAGATAGGCATATATCAACGTCAGATATTGATAAGATAATAGCTGCTGAGATTCCAGACGACAAATCTGAGCCTAATTGTCACAATGATGTGAAAGAATTAATGATCCATAGGCAATGTAGACTGTTGAAGAAAGAATCCCCTTGCATGGATAAAGGGTGTTGTACAAAACACTTTCCAAAAAATGTGCACATCACACTACAATTGATCCAAGTTCCCCAATTTACAAAAAAAGAGACAACGGCAAGACAGTTATAAAAAATAGGGTTGTTCTTGACAACAAATTTGTCATCCTACACAATCGCACTGTAGTGAGGGGAAAATTTCAAGAATAAAATTTTATTAAATAAAAAAAAAACATGTCGCTATAATCTCGCCTATTTTAATGTCCATTTTATGAAGCGCCGTCTAGTCACATGAATAATTTCAATTTCAATGATTTCATTAAGACCAAAATAATTCTATTATTTTAACCAATAATTTATCCGAATTGATAATCCATATATATAATTCAAAGAAAAACAACTTCTATTACTTTTCCACCTCTATAGGACGTCTTAAGGAATACACTTCCAAATAAAGAAAATCCAATTTTTTTAGACCCCCCCCCGGTCCACTGCTTCTTGCTCATGACAACACTTCCAAGGAAAATCTATTGCAAATGCACGTCACTTCAAAGATAACTCAAATACAATTTCTTGCCCATATATAATCTTAACTCCTATTCAGTGTCAACTACCAATTATTATGAAATTTATTCCCACTAGAAGTATTTCTCCTAGTAAAGCAAGGAAAACACTGAGACCAAAACCTATAAACCCATTCAATCCTCATACGCACTACACACACATACAATTCCAGGAAAGAATCTGTGAGTCTCCTCCCCACACCGGATGCTTCTGTGTTCTCCTTTAAACTAATAGTTAATACACACATATACACACATATATACATAATCATACATACACCGTCACCCCCACTGCACCACTTCCCGTCGCCACCGCCTCACCACTGGTGGGCTAGTAGCAACCGCGCCAAATCCTCCTAACACCATCAAACCATCATCATTCGCTCTCGGCAACACCCACAGCCACACTGCCGCTGCGATCAACCACCCCACTACTCCCTATCCCACGCGAGCCGTCGACCCACATTACCCAATTCACCTCTATTCCCGCGGCCACACCAAGCGAACCTGGCGCTCACTGGAACCGCAACCCCAAAGCCAGAGGCCCACGCTCCACCCTTGTCACATGAACCCAAGCCAAGACCCCAAATTTCGAGCCAAGAATATTGCCCATGTCATCTACTCCATGAACCCAACTCGCAGATGAGCCCCAAAACCTGATGCCTATCCCTCGACCGAGCCTTAACCTCACGTACCCCCAGCCACTGCGACCAAATCCCGAGCCCATTAACTCCTTGGCTGGATGCAATTGCCCAGTCGCGTCTCACTCTCTCCCACGCGAGCCCTCCACCGAACCATCCCAGCCACCCTCACTCACCCTTGGCCGGAACCCCTTTCGCTGGTGCCAATCTCGCCGAGCATCAGCCGCACGCCTAGCCACGGATCACACCCGATTTTCGTTTTTGCATTTTGCACAATGAATCAATTGGGAAATTTAATTAGAGCGGTTTCGAAATTAGGTCTCCGGTTTTTCAGAAATTCCATAAATCAATCCTTCAAATTCCAGAGTATTTATTTATGTTCTAAAGTTTTCAGCTTTGTAAAAAGGGGTTTAAATGTTTGTTACAACACAGATTTCCACCCTAAGTTTGTCATCTACCTTTTTAGTCCAAGTCCTAAACTATCTTAGAGTATCAATTTAGTCTCTAAAGTTTATTTCCTTTTCATAAAGTATTATTTTTTATGCTAAAATAATTTATTTTATTGTGACTAGACGAGGTGTGAAGATTCATGAGCGAGTAAGATTTTTACAAAAGTTGTCCAACTCATAAGTTTAAGGTAGTCTCATTTTTCTAGAAAAGGTTATTTTCGAAAGCAAGCGCAAAATTAATTGAGTTGTACTATCAGTATGCATGTGAATATGTGATTTATGTGTTTATGCATGAGTTTATTTGCTTAATGCTTAAGACGAGACGAGACGGGACGAAAATATTTATGATATGCATGCAATACTTGATTACTGTGCACTAGTATTTACTTAGTTTATAGTATGAGACGAGAGTCAGAAACCTGCATTTACCATACAATGTTTGTTTTCAAATAAAGTATCATTTTGAGATATTCATATAGTTGCATGTTTATATGTGCATTTGTGGTATAAATTAATTAATTTGCGCCGAGACTACTGAGTATTTCTATGAAATACTCACCTTTTCAAATTACAACATCTCACAGGTTCAGAATAAGAGGAGATGCATTGAGCAGTGGTGGCAATTAACTTAGAAATTTATTTTTGAAACGGATTAAACATTTTTACTTATTCCAGAATATTTTAAATTCCTTATTTTTTACATCAGTAAATCCTTCGTTATCAGGATATTAATTCCATGATCATTCTTCCGCGTATTTACCCGCTCTTAATTTGCTTATTTTAAAAAGAAAGAAAATTTCGTTAATGTGCCGGGTACTTAGAATTCGGGGTGTTACACGTACTTTGCTGCTTAAGTGCGGGGTACACATCAACGTCGAGTGGTGCAACCAAACTCGGTTAACGAAGTACCTTTCCAAGTATATAAATAAAGGCAATGGCCAGATCACCGTGGCATTCTATGAGAGCGCAGATGTTTCTTCAGCGTAAAAGGTTGATAAGATTAAGATGCATTACGATTATCGCTACATCTCAGCATGTGAGGCTGCCTGGAAAATTTTTGGATTTGATATTCATTACAGGGACATTGCTGTTGAGCGCCTGAGTTTTCATCTACTTAGAGAGCATAATGGTTTCTATAATTTAAGGAATCTATTAATACAGTGGTCAACTGGCTTATGGTTCACTCAACAAGGTTTTCAGCCTTGATGAAAGCAAATGAAAAATATCCCAAAGCAAGGAGGTTAACTTATGTTGAGTTTCCTAATAAGTTCACTTGGAAGCTAAAACAAAAGAGTGGGTTCTGAGGTAGAAAGGATTTTCAGTTGCTCGTATCTACCTTTTGTGCCCGGAAGCAGGAGAGAAATACTACTTGAAAAATGCTGCTGAATGTTCTAAAAGGCCCTACTAGTTATGATGATTTGAAGACAGTTAATGGGACCTTGCATGCCACATTTAGAGAGGCTTGCTACGTGCGTGGGTTAGTTGATTGTGATAGGGAGTATGTTGACGGCATTACAAACGAAATTTAATGGGGATCTGCACACTCTATTCGTAGTATATTTGTTACTCTGTTATTGTCAGACTCCCTTACAAAGCCTGACTCAGTTTGGGAGCAGCGTTCGCAGTATTTATCAGATGATTTACTCTACAAAGTAAGAAATAATCATTATGACCAAGGTAATGGATTTTAATCTCTACCATTTACATAGATTGCCTTCCACTCTGTTTTTTGGTACTTAATATGGCTATTACCTAATTTATTATTGTTTTCGCCTTTAAATCTGAACTTTAAACAAATTAATGGTTTTGTAGAGTTTCAATTGAATGACAATGAAATCAAGAATTATCGCTTGCTAGAAATTGAGAAGCTTTTGCAACAGAGGGAAAAGTCTCTTCTTGATTATGGAGGTATGTCTTTCCCTGCTATTTCAGACATCCCTTCTATCGATGATAGTCTCATACACAAAAAGTGGAGATATGATAGAATTACTTTGGCCAAGGAGCACTCTAAGTTATTGTCTGACTTAACTGACGAACAACATTCCGTCTACAACACTATAATGAGTTATATGGACGACAATAGTGTTGGTGTGTTCTTTTTTTATAGACATGGTGGAACTAGTAAAACGTATCTGTGGAAGACTTTGTCAGTAGCTATGAGATCCCGTGGAGAAATAGTGTTGAACATAGCATCTAGTGGTATAGCATCGCTTCTTCTGCCGGGCTGGAGTACTACACATGCTAGATTTGCAATCTCCCACACTGCGACTAAAGACTCAACTTTCAACATAAAGCAGGAAAGTCCTCTGGCCAGGCTTTGGAGATGACCAAGTTAATTATTTGGGCCAGGCATCAATGATGAACAGTTATTGCTTCATATCTCTAGACGGACTATGAGAGATGCCATTCGACTCTCTCAAAATTCTGATGCTACTAAACCTTTTAGTGGCGAAACCGTTGTGTTTGGTAGAGATTTCAAACAGATTTTGCCA
>CAVNYN010277134.1:0-23718 GCA_963692815.1 Nyctanthes arbor-tristis
CTTTCCCTAACGACGCTCTTCCGATCTAGTGCCTCATCCCAAATAATAAGTTTCCCTCTTACTATAAGATCTGCAAGTGGTCTACCTTGATTGATGTTGCATGTTGATTCTTCAGTTGGATTAAGGGGAATAGCAAATCTAGAGTGAGCTGTTCTACCACCAGGCAATAAAAGAGATGCTATACCACTGGAAGTGACATTTAGCACTATTTCACCCTTTGAACGCACAGCTGTCGAAAGAGTTTTCCAAACAAAAGATCTCCCAGTTCCTCCACAACCATACAAGAAATAAACACCTCCTCTTCCAGACTCAACTGATTGCATAACAGTATCATAAGCTACTTTCTGCTCATCATTTAACGTTTGTAAAAGCTTTTTATGTTCACCAACCAAGTGATTTATGTCATAATTCAACTCGAGATAAATGAGTCTATTTTCAAAAATTGATACATCACAAACATTGGGGAATGGCAGCACTGGGAAATCATGTAAACTTCTGCCCTACTTTGCAAAATCTTTTCAATCTCAAAAAAAGTCAAATTTTGGATTTCTTCATCAGTCAAATGTAATTCTGAAGTTAAAATAATATTTTCAAATAGTCAAATATCATTAAAAAAAACAATAAAAACATATAGATATGAATGATAATTTGAGATAATACCTGGATTCTTCAAAATACGCCTAGGCATATACAATATGTCATCAGACATATAAGACCAGCAAGACTGCCAAACAAAATCAGGTCGAGACATAGATTCTGACGTCAACAATGTTGCAAAAAGACTTCAAAGTGAATGAGCAGAACCCCAATGACTTGCTTTAATTATACCATCTATATACTCCTTGTCATCATGTAAGAAACCAAGAGCATAGCAGGCATCTCTATAAGTGTCAAAATGTACACCGTTGACGTACTTAAGCTCCTCACATGATATAGGTCCTCACTGTACATTCAACAACGTTCTCAGAGAATACATTTCCCCTTGACCAGGAGGAACATAAAAAATCCGACCAATTGCCTTCCCACGTTGTCGGGGCTCCCAACTTTTTATATCAGCTTTCCACACAAATTTTGTGGGAAATTCTGCATAGGTAAGTGTTCGAGCTTCAGGATATATCCTATTTGCCTCCATCCATGCCGTAACCATACTTTGTTTAGCTGTGGGACGACTCAAAACAGCATTAATGCATTGGTTTTCTGAAAAGTACAGACGATGCTCACCTGGAAGGTGGAAAGTTAAACGTTCCACAGCAGGCTCTCTAAAATGCATATCATATGCAAACAACCGCTAAGAAGCCTCACATGGTGAAATATATCGACAATCCTGATACATCTTTATCTCATCTATATTTTCTATAGATCCCTCATTAGTAGCCTCCTGGTAAAAACAAACAGTCACTCATTAGTAGCCTTTGTCAATGTGTTCGGCTGCAGGAGTTATGACATTTCCACCTAACCACAGCAATATATGGGCATGAGGAAGACGTCTCTTTTGGAACTCAATTGTGTACATAGCTGTAAATGAAGGAAAAATGATTTTAAAAGTATAAAGAATCAGCTCAGTTAAATGTCAATGGTAGAATTACAATTATGACATACCTAGAATGTAGATGTTTTTAATAGAAATAGAAAAAATTTAGTTTATTATATTACCTGCTCGAACCAAACCAAATATTTTATTATGCCGTAAATCTTTCATGAGCAAATCCAATTTCATTTTGAACACTCTTGATAATATATCTGGTAGATCCTACGGTCGTAATCCTCTACTTTGAAGGCAACTAACAATCTCCGGCCATTTTGGATTACATGTAAATGTGATAAATAGATTAGGATATCCAATCCATTTACATATAGCCATGGCATCTTGGTAGTTCTGAAACATCCATCGGGCACCACCGACATAAGTAGATGGCAATTACACTCTCTGCTCATGCGTTGAAGGATTAGTGTCACCCCGTAGTAATGCATCAGCTAATCCACGATAAAGATCACATCTCAACTCTTTTTGGTGAGTACGTACATATACTAATCGAGAGGTCTCTACCATTATATACGCATCAACCAAAAATTGTTGAAACAATCTTCTAGAGTACAAAATGTTTGGTGATTTGGTCTCCCTTTCCTGAAGACGATATGCAAAGTATTCTCTCATTGAAACATATTTTCGACCATCAGACGAGTTTGAATCTGCACCTTTTAAGAGAATATTATCTCTATCTCCATCTTGACCGAATAAAAACAGCAAAGGATACTGTAAACTCAAGTACAAAGGATGCCACTCATTGATCCGCTGCAACCCACTGTAAGTATGGACAACGATATCTCTATCACCAGGAACTGTGTCAAAATCTCCAAATAATAATAAAGCCACATCATCTTGTATCGGAAGATTGTAACACCCACTATTATCCTTACTCTTCGGTGTCAAAATCTCCAAATAATAATAAAGCCACATCATCTTGTATCGGAAGATTGTAACACCCACTATTATCCTTACTCTTCGGTCTCTAATAAGTCTAAGGCCAACCTTTTAAGTATGTTCACGATGCATGGTCTCCGGAACCATTCTAAATTTTTTTACCAAAACATTATGTTGATCAAGAAGCAATTTTATGATAGAGGCTATTTGTGCATGCATCCTGTTATCTTCCAAATTATCTCTAGGGGAAAAATGTTAAAACACAATAAAATAATTAAAAAATCTACAAATATCAATAATATAGGTTGAAGTAAACATACCCAATAGCCCGTAATCGATTCTGTATTTCATGTTCAGAGTCACAAATGTACAGTTGAGCAAATATAGGTGATTCTCCTTCCACTGGCAATAAACTTCCAATAAAATGATAATTTTGTCCATGTATTCTAAAGACTGGAGGACAACTGCCATCATTCAGCTTAGTGTCTATTTGTCCTCCCATAGACGTAAATGAAAACATTGAATTGTAGGTCCGAATATTCTCAGTGAAATGCTTACTGATTTGATTGTTTCCATATAATAGAGTTTTAAATATTTGAGGAGGTTCTTTCATTGGTTCAAGCTCAACCTTCCCATGTGTACAACATAATGAAAATTTAGGAGATCGGCATGTTTTGCTACGCCTCTCCGTCCTTTCGTCAAACCAAAATATTGCTTTGCAAAACTGACACTCACAAGAAGGGTTCTTTAAATCCAAGTATTCTGTACATTTACACAATGAACATATATTTTAGGGGAAAAAATCCAAACATCTAAATTAAACTTCCACAATAAAAATTCAACAGATCTTGTATTAGTGTTTTATTTTATTTTTTTTAAACATGATGCATATACATAGTGTAGATAAGAGTGTGAAAGAAAAATTCGTAATTAGCTATAAGTAATAATAAAGTAATTGGCAAAGCTATAATGCATAATAATAAAAAATAATAATAACAAAGTAAATATTAATACGAAAAAGAGTAACGCAATGGTGAACTATAATTAATTAACAATTAAAATTAGTTGCTTAATTAAGCAGCATAACATAAATAAAAAAAGTGACATATAAAATATCATGTACAAGAAAAATATTAAGCAAATAATCAATTTTAATTAATGTAAAATATTAATATAATTAGAAAACTAAGAAAAAATCTACTATAAACGGTATAGTAATAATAAAATAAGAATTTAACACGTGACAATTATAAATAAATTTTGAAATTATTTATTGATAAAAAATCTTGTGAAATAAAATATAAATTATTTGCAAATAAAAAATACACCTGAGTGATTGTCATTATCATTTGGGCTTTACCATATATATGTCTGTAGAAAATCTAAAGTCTATTTAACCACTCATTATTGATTACAACAACAAAGACAAACTCTTGCTGTTCTTGGAGCCATAGGTGTGGCCGGGAAGGGAAATTGAGCAATTATTTATTAAAAAAAAAAAAAGAGTGTTGTAATGGAAGGATCTAGAACCTAATATAAAAGCAGCTAGGGTACACCATTCCAATTCATCTGCCTCCAAGCTCCTCACTACACTATTCACTGAGCTCCAATACTCTCATTTCAGCTCAATATTTCTCCTCATTTTGCTATATCTCGAACATTTTCATAGAAAAAATTTTCATATCCAACATTTTTAATGGCGTTGATTTGAATGGCAGAAGGGGGCCGTCCTTATTTATGTGCAAAATAGCGGTGCTTAACATATACCCAATTTTCAAACCCAAGAGCATGTTTCACTAATCAATTCAAAGATAAGTATTTTTTGCATTTTTCCTACCCCTTACATTTCAGCAGATTTTTATCTCACCTTTTACTATTTATATTTGCTGTAAAATTTCGTATCTTATTCATTTTGTGAAATATTGAATGCTAGATTTCTTGTTCTTTGAAGAAAAATGATGGTTGATGAAGCAGCTCATATAGATCGGAGTTTAAAGGTTCTACCTTTTGAATTTTTTTAGTTCTAATTTATTCTAGTGGTCTGTATAATATTAGGGTTTTTAACATTGTAATTTGAAAGCTCAACTTTGATGTAATTTATATTTATGTAAATTTTGTGTACAGATCAGGGTTTTAAATATCCAGATCTATTAATTGGAATGTTGTACCTACAGGTGAAGGACCTAAGAGTTAATGTACTTTGAAGATAAAGTAAGCTCAAGCCCATTTATATTGTATTTCTCCTAGATTTTAGACATTTATTTTGGTTTTATTTTGATGCCATTTTTTGGTTGTTTGAATAGATCTCAGAAAAAACATCTAAGAAGATCCGTGGAAACCTTTGAAGATTTACTTCCCGAGCACAGGTGCTACATAGAAATGAAACTTGTTATTGTGTAACTTTGATATCTATTTATTATAAGAATGTATAAGGCTTTAGTATGTTTATATTTTTCTGTAAGCCTATATTTTTGCTTGAATTTGTACTTGTGCTTGTATTATGTAGAGTAAAATCTATATTATGTAGCAAGATATGAAGTATTTCTTGGTTGCTTTAATTATGAGCAAGCCTCCAAGTATGGACTTAATTATAAAGCTGAAAATTTTTTCAAATTTGTTTTTTGCCAAAAAAATGAAGACTCTATCTGCATGTATGTGAATATTGTGTTACTTATTTATTTCAGTCTTTTGGGTGCCACATTGAATGGCCAAGAAACTTTTTGTAGCTTCCTGAATTGTTTGAAAATTTTCAACATTGTTTGTCTGCTGCATTTCCCATGGAAATTACGTTTTCTCTTAAATTATTACAAAAACTTAGTGGATTGGTGAAAATGATTGATGTCGCTGAAAGCTTAGTGAAAATGTATGATTTCATATCTTTGAAGTTTGAATATTTCCCTAACTATTCTCTTTTTATTTTTGTATTTGTGCTAGTGCAACATCTTTTCTGGTTAGATTTGTACAATTTTTGTCTTATTATTTTTGTTTGTGTTTGTATTTCTACTTCTATTATATAGAGTAAAATATATATTATGCCGTGAAATGCAAAGAATATTTTCGTTGCCTTTTGTTGTTTCCATAAGTACCCAGTTGGTGAAAAATTAGGTTTTCATGTTGAGTTTAAGTTTTATTTGACACTCATAAAGGCACTATCTTAGTCCCAGTAATAGGTTTAAACGGCACATTTGAAGGGTACAGTCATCTGCATATGTTGTAAAGGTGTCTTTTCTCTCTAATTTGAGTAAATTATTAGTCTTGGTCAATTATAACTATAGTCTGTAAAAAAAAAAATTACATAATCTCTGTACAAGAATAATGAACTAAAATTTTAAAAAATCTTAGGAACCTTTCTAAATACTCTACATTAGAATAAATAGGGTACATGGTTGAATTGTATGAGCACTAAGCATGATTGGTTCGAGGTATGGTTAAAAAAACAGAAAATGAAGCTTGAAATGAATGTGAATTAAGCAAAATCAGAACTAATGTTGTTACACAAGGAAAAGATTGAATTAATTCTTTACATTGAAAGAGTATAATGAAAAGTACAAATAATTTTAGTTTATGAAATGAATATTACTATTATACATTTTTTTACTATAAAACATCTATACGAAAAACAAAAAATAAAATTAATTATGTTATACTGGACATCTAGTGTAGCTTACCATTTGGGTACATGGAAATGTCACTGACATAAGTTGAATAACTTGTTCCTTCAGAAGTAGTACATGATAATGGTGTGTGACTTCTCTTTCTGCCAATTAAATACCTTCCTGAAGATAATTCTCGTGTTGTCCTTGGCCCTACAATCTTGTTCATTTTGAAATGGTGGATGCCTTAATTGGATGTTACTTGAACTTGATGTCACTGTCAAAATACAAAAGTTAATTATTATAATTATAAATCATAAGCAACGTCAGCTAGGCATAATAATTGATAAAATAAATACCATTTGTTACATCAGCGAAAGGTAACGCGGAAGGCATATTCTGAGTCAATTGACAATCTGAAATAACTCTAACATTAGGCGGTGTATTTTCTTCAATAGGAAGACCTGATGTCTCGCTTGGATCACCAGCACTTCCTATTGAGGAATATCAATAGGAATGGTAAGGTATAATTTCCAGTCCTCTTTTGAAATTATACGCTATAGTAAACATAGAGAAATTGATACCATACAGAGAAATCATCAATTATCAGAGGAATTCAAAGAAAAAATTAATATGACAAAATCGTAGCCAAAACATAGGCACGCTCATATCATTTATGAACATCATAGCGCTATCATCATATAACGAAATTAAAGTATGGTACAAACCTGCTTGTGAATAAACTGTATAACGCGTTTCCCCCGTTTGGCGGCTTGATTTGCCTTTCATCTTTAAATTAACGTCTTTAGTATTTCTAAATAGCTTTGCTGAATGGTTGCCTGAGAGTATTCTGAAAATGCGTGATGATGGGAGAGATTAAGATGCGAGTGATTTATTTTAAACTTTTCATTTTAAACTAAATAGTGGGAAGCTTTATATGTGACTTAAAATGGACTAAGTGGGTGGTTGTGAATTGTAGTGGGCAGTTTCATTGCTTGGTAAAGTGAGTGGTTCATAAATTTATTAATTTGAAGTCGCTGAAATAATTCTAGAGTTGATTATTTCTTTAACTTTAATATTAAGATCCGTTTGCCAAAGTAATGATATATTTGGGTTCAATGGTAAACTAAGTATCAAAGTTTTTAAATTATTTTATCTTTTCTTTATCTTTTTTTCCCTGGTGTTTTTTATTTTTATTTTTGACCAATTGATGTTTCTTGTTATTTGTATGTTTAAATAACAATCTCTTAACTTGTACATTAGGTGATAAGAATAGCAGCAAGTCTTGGATCAGTGAGACAAAGTTAATGAACCTAAATATAAAACCTTGAAAATATTGCTCACTAAAATTTAAATTTGTTTACCTAAAACTTGTTCTTTTATGATCTTATATAAGGATAAAAATGTTAACATTGTGCATTATTTCACTGCACATGGTATAATTTTTGTTGTGAATAAATCGTATCTGAGTCCGTAGGAGGTAGGATAATTGTTTTGTTAATGATTGTCAATCTTTATCGATAATAGGTTGCCTTTCATATAGTTCAATTTGAAACTAACGATGAGTCAATGCATATAATTTTTGCAATATAAATATATCATGGAAAATATTCAATGTTTTGGAAGTAAAAAACCATCGATTCATTTAATAGAAACTCTAGAGCTAAATTTTGCTGAAACTGCTGACACTTTAATTGTTAATATTTACAGAGACTAAACGTAGTTCGCATATGTACAATGTAAATCCTAACTAAAACGACTCAAAACATGATTAAGAATTTAAAACATTGACACTAAATATAATAATATTCTATTTTCATTTTGGTGTTTAATCTGAGTCTTTTTCAATCTTGATTGCCTTTCCATGAATGGAAGATGATAAGATATTAGCTGACCCTCCGTCTGGCACTATAGTGCTGCTTGCTGTGTCGTCAGAAACCTCTACCCGGGCTCTTTTTGCAATACCATTCAAAGAGCCTTCAATATTTTCACCGTTAGAGTTGTCCAACTGTTGGAAAAGTAAAATAGATTTGTCTTAGGGATGAATTACAGATGTTAATAAAGCAAAAAGTCTTGCGTTACACATAATTTTCAAATGGTAATGAACTGCGTAATAGGAAATGTTAATGTGTACATTAATCACTTCCTCCTCTGATGTTGCTAACCAATTTAGCATGTCTGATCTCTAGTAGTGAAAAAGAAAAAGGGTTATATCCTTAATAATGAAAAACTATAAATGAACAATTTAAGTGATGTAGTTGAGATCTGCCCTATAACCCAGTACCATTCTTTCTGAAAATGACAAAGTCAGTTAGGCTACCAAAACGTAAATGTATTGTTAGCTAACCATAATTAAAACTTCTATGTTATTTATATTGATGTAGTTTTTTTTTCTTGGTATTCAGGTGACCTTCTGGCATCCTGAAATCTCTTGTAAGCTCAACACTTGTGATATACCATCCTCAATGTCCTCTGTTACTGAACGTGATGACGAAGATAGGATATTAACACTTTCAGTAGGTTCATTGTCCGTAGTAAGCCCAAGGGAAAATTGATTTGGACATTTTTTCTAAAATTGTTAGAAGATTAAAAAACAGTGAAATAGTAGTATGAAAAATTTAACCTGCTTTTGAACTCATTTATTTCTGGGATTGTTTGATTGAATAGTAGTTTTGTGGCATAGTAGGAATTACATATGCCTATCTCCTCATTGAACTTCTTGGAGCGGCATAGCTGGACAATGACTACAACATGTTCACCACCATTAGTATCCACTTCCCTAATCATTTGGTCTGCATAGTTGCCCGAAAGCGTACATGTGGTAGTGTTTTTCCTGTACGTATAAATGATTAAATAGTACATACATATAATTGAACGTAACGTGAAATATGGAAAAAGAAGCTAATCTTTGGGAAAAGGGAAAAAAGAAATTCGATTTCAACTCTGAATCTTGTAGGACAACATCTACACATCTTGAAGTTACTATTCCTGTAGCTGATCGTTGATGTTGCAAAGCATCTTTTCCAACAACTTTCCCAATGAAATCTGGGAAGAAAAAATAAAAGTTAAATGTGTGCTATGTCTTATTGAATAGTAAAGCATATATGGTAGACACGGAATTACCGAATAGTCCAGTAGCTTGAGAATTGTGAATAACTTCAATTTCTTGGACTGACTTCAAATTAAACATTGAAGGTGTGAAATTTTTATCTCCAACGACAAACACGTCAGTTATCTCCATAAAGTGTAGACGATAATTGTGATCAGTAATTCCATATAATCTTGTGTTATCTGTAACAGAAAAGTTACTCAAGTAGAAAATTGTATTCTCTCGTATCTGGTTTTCATATTTTCGAATATGTGATTGGCCTATTGTAGCTTGAATTCTGTCACCCTGAATTGAAAAAAAAAATGCAGAGTTATGGGAATAAAGGTTGAAATGAGGTATAAGCATTAGTGCAAGATCTGTTACCTGTTCGTCGACCAACAATATTTCGAGAAATCGAATGACACTTTCCTTTAATTGGGACTACGTATTTTCTGCCAATTCGCACTTTTATAATCCAATTGGTCCTTGTTTTGTTCAAATCCTTGAGAAGTGTAACTTCCATGTTCAAGCTTGAGAAGCCATCGTTATTCATGTTTGTAGCTTTTTGTGCAGAAAATTTGTGATTAAATTAATGACACAGTTTTCTATTTATAGATGTAAATGTTGCCCACTAACTGACGGTTTCTTAAGTGAGTCATGTATAGTGATCAAAGTAAATGATAAGGTTAACTGCTACAGAATAGGCATACTGGTCATACTATAACTACCAGTTTAAAAAAATTAAGGGTCAAAAAGATAAAGGAAACAATGTAGGGCAAAATATGTGCTGGGAAAAAATGGGGAAAAATTGTAGGGTAAAAACATGCTGACAAAGTTATTATAATCGACGGTTTGGAATTTTGTTAAGGAAAAAATCTTTGAAGGGATGCCATATGGTAAGCAATAGCAATTAAAAAGGGCTATGGAAGAATACAATGTATTAAGAGATAGCTGCAATTGACATATATTCTTGGAACAATCAAATTAAACATAGAAAGAAAAAAATATATTAAAAGATTTGGCAGTTACAGCCATAACTGTTGGTCAAAATTAAAAAGAAAAAAAATATACTAGGAAATCGACCACGATTAACGATGGTGGTTACACAAGAAAACTGATCACAAGAGAATTGAACGTGTGAGGAGAGTGGTTGTATGATACAACCATCCAAGATTTTGATTCAGTATTCAAGATTTGGGTGTGAAAAAGATTCTTTTTACTGTTCTTTTTAGTATAGTATAGATTGCTACGGAACGAACGCTTGACTCTGCCACGTGGCTGCACATGATCTAGCCATGTGGCAGAATAAGAAGAATGACTTTCCCTTTTAGAATTTCACCTTTCCCACGGCCCCACAATCCAATACCCCAAATAAAAAGGTTGGCAAAACGGCTGGTCAGTCAATAAAGTTTGGCAAGCACAAGTCCGAGCACAAATGGTAGGCTGAAAATCTAGCCGGTTCGACTCGGCTCACCTATGTACAAGCCACGGTCAAGTGGCTGAGCTCAAAATCTCAAGTGCCAAGATAATTTTAACTTGTAAAGCTGTTTTACCAACCTAGGTCGCCACACACTTTTTTTTTCCATTTCATTTAGGATGCGTTTGATTTGAAATTATTTTCCATCTAAAGTTTCTTAAACCAATCAAACACAATTTTATTTTTCATGGAAAACTTCATTGTAGATAACTGCAATTGCTGCCTTTGTCTGTATTCACCAAGATTGATGTACCAATCTCTAAGAAACCCAGTAAATCGAGTTGCACAAGCTTGGATGACTATACTATGTGACATATTTGGCTTCAATATATAGAATAGGCTCATGTTATCATTTCATAAACTCGATTCTTCCATGCTAAATGAGGGATATCATCAAAAGTGAATTTTGTTGAAGAATTTACCGTTGAAGGATAAGCAGGCTGAGAAGTTTCAGCACTAGGGCTATCTTCCCTTTCATCAATGATTTCTTCAATAATAGGTTTAGTGACACATGTAGGTCATTCTTGGCCAGATGCTTGAGCCTGATTTTGAGTCTAGTCCCTCATAAAAAGAGGAAGGCAATCTTCATCAGAAAGATCATCAGTAGAAAGTCTAATAGAAGATTCATCAGCGGATAAACTTCCTTTGACAATAGGCAAGGAAGGAGGATTGTCTTGCATGGTTTCATGTAAAAAGTCTAAAATAGAATTTTTGACCATCATTTGCGTAAGTTTGGATGTGGTAGATATACCTGTTGTGGAAGGGAGAGGCTGTGTAATAGGTGCTTGTGGATTAGGAGGCCTAGGAGTAGTCTACGTATGTTGAACTGGTTTTTGTACATATCTAGTTTTTGGTTTAGGAGGCCTTAATTTCCTTTCCCATTCTTCTGAAGTAAAAAAAAAAAGCTTTACCATAACCAAGAATGCTAGATTTTGTAGGAAGAGTAGCTGGTAAGAAGACCGGTCAATCCTTCTGGGACATTGTGGGGCCCAGTGTTACGGATGCGATTGAAGTTTTTTTTAACTCTGGACACTTGCTCAAAGAGCTAAAAAGAACCTTGGGCTAAAGGATAGTATGGTATACATGGGGATACAGATACTGCTGTTTGACTCTCCAAAGAGGATAATTGTGTTTTAAGGGAACGAATTTCCCTTTCCTGAGAGTCAAAGGGTAATCTGTTTTCTAGAAGAGTCATGACTTCATTGTGGAGTTGTTGGAATTTTTGTTTGTAGGCCCGGATTGGGGTAAGTATGGTTTGAGTTTGCTGCTCAAGGGTTACTTCAATCCTTTGTTGACTTTGATCAATTCTTTTTAACAGATTATTTTGACTCAAAGCATTCTTTGACTTCCAGTTTAACACTACCTCAGCTGGAAAAAGTTTCTCCAAAGATCCATCTGATCTTCGGGAAGTTGGATTTGACACTTTCCAAAAGTGCGAAGACTAATTTTTCTCAAAAGATCCCAAAGGGGGGAAATCATCTTGAGCTGGTGGATGAAACATATGAACTATCTAAGGAACTTGAGATAAAGGTAGACTAGCCCAGTCCCACTGTTTATGATACGACATGATCATCATCCTCATCCTATTGATGAAGATGCTTTTGAGATTTTCCTTTGTTTTTTCACCTAGACCGCCGAGAATTAGAATCATCCTCATAAGAATCAGTGTCTTGGAAACAATGAGGACAAGAACACACATCCCAATAGATGTGTTCATCGTTATCAATTCTGTCATAGATAGGTCTATCATTAACGTTAAAAGCCCAAAACAAAGACCACTTCATTCTCAAAAGAGAATTGAGTAGGAAGACACTGTGACTTTTTGGGCCGCGTTTCCCTTTTTCTGAAGTGGATTTCTTTAGAAACAGTGGCTCGCTTGACTAAACAGGTTGGGCATTCTTGTTCCCAAGATGCTTCTGCTCGTAACTGGTAATCCATGTTTCTGGGATGAGCTCTATAAGCTCAGATCTAGGAATTTGCTTGGGTACATCTGTGTAAGAAGGCACATGATCTGTATTCACCTGGATAAAAAAAGCATCTTCTGTCCCAAGATTTGCAAAATCAAGGGATTGATTTTCAATACAATACATCATCTAGTAGTGTAGGTTGGCTACATAAGTAATTGTGGCTGGTACAGCTCCAACTATCTGGACCTAGATTTTCAAGGCATTCATTAGCTGTGGATCTCTGATAGACATGTTAAAGTTTGGGAACATGGTGAATAGAATAGCTTTGGTGTTGAGAGTAGTTTTCATAATTGCTATACATGCATGCTGATAGTCAGCATAGCGCGTATCAAACAAAGTAATCCTGGAAACTGCACATAAACCTTTTCTTCGATGAAGAGTAACAGCAGTTCTAACAACACCAAAGTGGATATGAGTATATCCAGTTGATAAACATTCATTAGGAAGATAAGAGGGGATTTCTAGAATGACCATCTATTTTTGCTTAATTGCAAGTAACAGATACTGGTCAAATTTTGAAGTTTGGACATATTCTTTTACCTGAGATTTTGATGGAGAGAATAACTTTTAACAATCCTAGTAAGAGATTGTTTGGGTTTCGTATATGCAGAGTATAGATTTACAATAGGAAGACTAGTAAGAGGAACCTTATCATCATCAAATAAACAAGTAATTTCATACAAGTATTCCATCTTTAAAGAGTTGGATTCTTGGAAAGAGAAAGTAGGCGTTAGAGAGCTAGCAGATGAAGACATATTCATGATGGTTTCCTTCCTTAATACCATAGAATCGTCAGATCTAGAAGCTCTTGAGAACATATACTAGCAAGAATAACAACATGGCTCTGATACCACATTTGCGGTGGGAGTGCAAATTGCGGTATTCTAGCCCTGAAACAAATGCCAACTACAGTGACATAAGGCGGCCGGACTCTTGGGTTCACACACCACCATAACGGATTTCAATAGTTAGTAGGAATTTTTGCAAAGGATCACCTCAAAGGTGTAACTCAGTTCTTCCCATATATGTCTCATAAAGCTTATTGAAATCTAACAACACTTAAGATATTAAGGAAGAAGAAAGGAAATTAGAAAGACATGAAGAGATTAAACAAAGGGTTTATTGTATTATTTAGTGAACTCTGGGAACTAGAACTCTGCCCCTTTAAGGTCACAAACGCACTCCTTATATATGCGAAGGAGTAAGGACACAAATAAAGAGGGCGGCGTCACTGCATACGTCATAGACTCAATAATTTTACACAGTGGCTGACATGTGGCTCAAACACTTACGCGCAGGAAGAAAATATATAAAGGGCCAAAACATCATGGTCGACAAACATGATTCATAAAGCACACTAAAAACTACTTTTTATAAAAGTAATAATACAGACATGCATGCTTAGATTCTTACTGGATAAGACCTTGGGATAAGATTATAGGGTCCTAAGGTTTCCTTCTGGACTAGGTGTGTTTGGATCATCTAGATCTAAAAGTTATCCAAAGCGTTTCCACCATGGTTGATTTTCTGACTTTAAGTGTTCCTCCCATATTTTATTTTCTGATTTTTTGAGAAGATCAGGATCAATTTGATTTGGATCTTGAAGGTCCTAGAAGGTACTACTGGTCCAATCTGGCTCTGGTGATTTACTTTGGCTTGTTTTTGGGATAGTAGAAGAAAGACTTTTGGAATGACTAGGTCCAGCTTCAGTTGAAGGAATATTTGCTTGAAAAGCTTTTCTTGTGTTGCTCTACCTTCTTGAGTCCATTAAGGGTATTTGCTGGTTACATTTAGCCTTTGAGATGGCCTGCCCAAGTATAACTGGTTCCAAAGAACATCTTCATCAAGATCAGTTCTTGATTGTTCCATGCATTTTGATTCCCAACAAGGATTAGTTGTTTTGTTGCTCCTATGGTTTTGTCAAGTTTGCTCATATAGATATGAATGTCTCGTTGGATTCTTTCACAATATTCACTTGGCAAGAATTCCCATGGTGTATCATCTTCAATATTGGGCCAAATTTCAGGAGGGATGGTTTGGTTCATTTCTACCATTCTCCTTTAGAATTCTCTGAAATCCTTTGGATACATTTTCCAATCTTTGTGAAGGTCAAAATAGAGGAGAGAATATTCTTTAATGTGCGAGAAATGATAATATTCATTTAGTTCTGTGAAATAACCTTGTCTTTGAAAGATTAGAATGACATGCAAATTTTTCACGGAGGTCCTGCGGTCTTTTGTGCTTGAGGCAATATGCTTCAGACATTTTCTATCCAGTGATCAAGTCGGTAGAACCACTCAAAGAAAATTTTAGCATAATACCTTGTATGGTAAAAACATTTGAACAGATCTTTGGGTATCTGAGATGACTGGCCATTTTGAAAACAGAGAAGCTAATGCCGATTTGGTATAGCTCCAATAGATATCATAGGAAACATAGTAACTCATTGCAGAATATGAAGTTTTCTGAAACTCCATGAAAGCTGCTATCCTTGAACTGATTATATCTGAACAGTGTGAGAAGCAGATAATCTGGATGAAAACTTTCCACCGAGAACATTGATTTCATGTTTCTGAATCAGAATGGACTGGAATTTGAATAGAAGATCTTTTGCTCAGGTCTTTATAGTTTTGACTTGCATTAATTGTTGAAGGTATGAAGGAGACGAGGTAACAAAATTAGAAGGCTGCATCATATGGATAACAGGAATCTAGATAGTTTGAGAGGGTGAGAATTTTGGTCTGGAGAACAGATCTGGAAGAAGATTGTGTTTTCCTTTGATATGCTTGACGTTAAACGTGAAATTGGAAAACCATTCTACCCATATGAGCAACTCGGAATTTGGGATCTGCTTCTTTTTAAAGTTGAGCATTTTTGAGAGAGCAAACATGTCCATTTTAATTAGAAACTTATGTCCAATGAAATCGAACTAAAGCTTTTCAATTCGTTTTTTAATAGTGAGGATTTCCTTGAAAGTGGAGCGATAAGGCTTTTCTGTATTAGAAAATGGTCCACCTTTGTATAGCTTTTGTTTGAGCTGAAGACCACAGAGGAGAATTCTTCTTTAACATGCCTTAGAGTGGCCCTATGATATGGACTAAATAATTTACAAATTCAGCCATATAGTTAACATTGCCAAGAAACTTTTGGATTTCTATTTTGGAAAGATTTTCGTCCGGTAACTTGAGAAGTTCCTGGCCAACATGAGGCTGCAGAGAATATTGACCATCTTTAATATGCATTCTTAAGAAATAAATTTCATTAACAACTATCACCATATTTTTCTGAGAAAGCATAATGCCATGAGCTTTAATAATATTAGTAAACTGGGACAATAACTTCTCATATCTTCTGAGAAGAGAAGAATGTCATCAATGTAAACCAAAGCAACATAGAGAAGAGGGTCAAAGATTCTTGTAATGGCCTTCTGAAATAAAAAGGGTGCTATTTTGAGACCAAAAGGCATAACAGTCCATTGATAGTGGTGATTTGGAATGCAAAAAAATGTCTTGTATATTTCTTCTGGAAAAATTCCCAATTGCTAGAATCCTGCTTTAAGATCAAATTTTGAGAAGATTTTTGCTTTGGACAAATTGGCAAATATAGTTTTTCTGTCTGGGGGAGGAAACTTTTCATCAACAATGAAGGCATTCAATGGCTAGTAGTCAATGACTAATCTGAGCTTTCATCTGACTTGTTCACTTCTCTTGTTAACATAAAAGTCTTGGCATGCCCAAGGAGAAGTTGTAGTTTCAATGAGTCCTTCTTGTTGTAATTGGGCTAACTCGTTGTAGTTTCAATGAGTCCTTCTTGTTGTAACTGGGCTAACTCTTGAGTGGCAAGTTGAAGTCTTCTAGGTTCGTTCTAAGGTGACTGGCTTTTGTGGGATTGATATCTTCATTTTTCTCGAAAAGAAGAGAAATGAAGAAGTCTAGATTTTTGCAAAGAGGTTTAGTACATCTAGTGAGAAACTATGTGTGAGATTCTACACAACAATCTCAGGTAAGAGTTTCTATGATAGTTTGGTATGGCAATAAGGAGAAATGAAGTCCTTGCTGGAGATAAGGCATATAATAGGACTTGAACCTTAGACCATTTGGAAGAGGAATAATTCGTTTTTGCCAAAGTTAACGAATAGTATCAAATCCAATCACAATATCTTTTCATGGAGAGGCAGATCCAATAAACTTGTGATAAAGACTCAATTTTGTAAAGATTTGAAGCTTAACAGTTTGCTGATGAGTTCAGTGGTAAAATAGCCACTTGCAAATTAAAAGATTTCCTGGTGTGATTTTCATATGTCTGATTGGAGTATAGCTGCATTGAGAGTAGGACTGGCTGCTTCCTTATTAAATAGTCTGATCAGGGTGATTGGCTTTTCATATTTTCCTGGAAAATTCTGTACTTCGATCATCGAAACAGATAAAGAAAGAGAAAGATTAACAACCTGGATGCCATAGCATGGGCCAATTTGATGATATCTCTCCTTCTACATGGAAAAATTGAGCTTATAAAATGATAGCATAGGCCTATTCTTAATTACTGAAGCCAAATATGTCACATACTACAGTCATCCAAGCTTGTACAACTCGATTTACTAGGTTTCTTAGAGATTGGTACATCAATCTTAGTGAATATAGACAAAGGTAGCTATTGCAGCTATTTACAGTCGATGCTTTCTTTTCAGTACTTTATGTTGAATATTTTGGAAAAACATATCACTTTAAAGATATTGCTCGAGAAAAATTTTTCAAACTTAAATGTTGTTTTTACAAGCCCAAGGATCTAGAAAAACATTTTCAGAATGTTGTCCGAAGATATTATCTTATTGGAGAAATAGATGATGCTAATGTTGAACAAGCTTATCTGAATTCTATTCCTGATCCTCTTGGATAAGAAACTTTTCAAACCTTTGAACTTCAAGGGCAGAATTTACAGCAAACATCTTTTGGTGAATTTCAAAGATGGGTAATGAAAACCCTAAAGAAGCTCTGTATTCAAACAAAATTTCTCAAAGACCTTAGTGCAATATGCAACAAATTGAAAAGTGCTTGAACCAATCCAACCCTACAAATCAAGTGCAAACATGTCATGAAGGGTTGTGACTGTTCCACAAAAAAGGAATTTCACAAGAGACGTTTTAGGCCTAAGTTACAAAGCTTTGATAAACCTTTTTCAAGAAGAAAAGAACAATGTTTTTCAGTCGAAAATTTTCCAAGAAGAAAGGAAATCGACGTTTCATCTGTGGTCAAAAAGGTCACTTTGCGAAAAAATGTCCTAGCAAAAAGAAGGATAAGATCCTTCAACAAATCTTTGTTGCTACAAAAATTGACCCTGATGATTAAGGAGACCTGGAACCTTTGTTCTCAAAACAAGATAAGCAATCTCCAAAAACACTTTTTGCAATTGATTATGAAGATTTTAGTTCAGAATCCTCATAATAGGATTCAGATGACATTTTAGAATGCTATGGCATCCAAGTAGTTAATATTTCTCTTCCTTTATCTTTTTCGATGATCAAAGTACAAATTTTTCCAAGAAAATATGAAAAGTCAATCACTCTGATTGGATTTTTTGATACGGAAGCAGTCAGTTCTATTCTCAACCCAGCTATACTCTTATCAAACATGTGGAAATCATACTAGTAAATCTTTCAATCTGCAAGTGGTTACTTTACCGCTAAACTCATCAGCAAATTGTTAAGCTTCAAATCTTTCCAGAATTAAGTCTTTATCGCAACTTTATTGGATTCTCCTCTCCAGGAAAAGATATTGAGATTGGATTTGATATTATTCGTCAACTTTGGCAAAAATGAGTTATTCATCTTCCAAATAGTCTAAGGGTCAAGTCCTATTATATGCCTTATTTCTAACTAGGACTTCATTTATTCTTACTGGCATACCAAACTATCACTGAAACTCTTACTCAAAATTGTTGTGCAGAATCTCATACTGAATTTCTCACTCGATGCACTAAACCCCTTTGGAAAAATCTAGACTTCTTCATTTGTCTTCTTTTCTAGAAAAATGAAGATATCAATGCCATAAAGCCAGTCACCTCAGAAAGATCCCAAAACACCTTCAACTTACCACTCAAGAGTTAGCCCAGTTACAACAAGAAAGACTCATTGAACCAACAACTTCTCATTGGGCATGCCAAGCCTTTTATGTTAACAAAAAAAGTGAACAAGTCAGAGGAAAGCTCAGATTAGTCATTGACTACAAACCACTGAATGCCTTTATTGCTGATGAAAAGTTTCCTCTCCTAGACAGAAAAACTATATTTACCAATCTGTCCAAGGTAAAATCTTCTCAAAATTTGATCTCAAAGTAGGATTTTTGGTAATTGGGAATTCTTCCAGAAGAAAGATGCAAGACATCTTTTTGCATTCCAAATCACCACTATCAGTGGACTACTGTGACTTTTGGGCACAAAATATCACCCTCTTTATTTTAGAAGGCCATCACACGAATCTTTGACCCTATCTTCTATACTGCTTTGGTTTACATTGATGATATTTTTCTCTTCTTAGAAGATGAAGTGTCTCATGAGCAGTTATTGTCCCAGTTCACCAATATTATTAAAGCTTATGGCATTCTGTTTTCTTAGAAGAAGATGGTGATTGGAGTTAATAAAATTGATTTCTTAGGAATGCATATTAAAAATGGTCAATATTCTCTGAAGCCTCATGTTTGCCAGGAACTCCTCAACTTCCCGGATGAAAATCTTTCCAAAACAGAAATCTAAAAGTTTCTTGACATTGTTAACTATATGGCTGAATTTGTGGATCATTTAGCCCCTATCATCTGGCCACTCCAAGACATATTTCCATGGTCCTTACCCTTTCAGGCTATCCAAATTCCTGTTATCTATATGATGCAAACTTCTAATTTTGTCACCTCTTCTCCTCCAGACCTTCAACAATTATTGCAAGTCAAAACCATAGAAGGCCCGAGAAAAAGATCTTCTATTTGAATACCGGTTCATTCTGATTCAGAAACATGGAATCAATGTCCTCAGTGGACTAGGTTTTCATCCAGGTTATCCATTTCTCACATTGTTAAGATATAATCAGTTCAAGAGTAGTAGCTCTTGTAGAGCTTCAGGAAATTTCCTATTCTACTGGGAGTTACTATGTTTCCTATGGTGTCTATTGGAACTATACCAAATCGGCACTAGCTTCCCTGTTTTCAAAATGGCCAATCATCTCAGATACCTAAAGATTTGTTCAAATATTTTTACCACATCAAGGTATTATACCAAAATTTTCTTTGAGTGGTTCTACGCACTTGATCATTGGATCAAAATGTTTGAAGCATATTGCCTCAAGTACAAAGAGCTCAAGATCTCTGTGGAAAAACTGCATGTTGTTGTAATCTTTCAAAGGCAAGGTTATTTCACACAACTGAATTCATATTATTATTTCTCTCACAATAAGGAATATTCTATCCTCTCTTTTGACCTTCACAAAAATTGGGAAACGTGTCCAAAGGATTTCAGAGAATTTCAAAGGAGAATGGCAGAAATGAACCTGGCCCAAAATTGAAGATGATGCACCACAGGAATTCTTGCCAAGTGAATATCGTGAAAGAATCCAACGAGACACTCACATTCATATGAGCAAACTTGACAAAACCATAGGAGCAACAAGAACAACCAATCCTTGTTGGGAATCAGAATATATGGAATAACTAAGAATTGATCTTGATTAAGATGTTACTTGGAACCAGTTATATTTGGGCAGGCCATTTCAAAGCCTAGGTGTAACCAGCAAATACCCTCAATGGACTCAAGAAGGTAAAGCAATAATAGAAAAGCTCTTTCAAGCAAATACTCCTTCAACAGAAGCTGGACCCAGTCATTCTAAAAGTCTCTCTCTCACTATCCGAAAAACAACCAAAACAAATCACCAGAACCAGACTGGACCAGCAGTGCCTTCCAAGACTCTCAAGATCCAAATCAAATTGATCCTGATCTTCTCGAAAAACTAGAAAATCAAATATGAGAAGTACGCTTAAAGTCAGAAAATGAACCATGGTGGAAATGCTTTGGATACCCTTCAAATCTAGATGATCCAGACGTACATGGTTTAGAAGCAAACCTTGGGACCCCATAATCGTATCCAAGGTCTTATCTGGAAAGAATCTAAGCATGCGTGTCTATATTATTACTTCTATAAAATGTAGTTTGTATGTGTGCTTTACGAGTCATGTTTGTCGGCCATGATGCTTTAGCCTTTTTTGTATTTTCTTTCTGTGTGTAAAAGAGTGTAAGCCACATGTTGGCCGCTTTGTAATATTATTGAGTTTGCGACGCACGCAGTGACGTCACCTTCTTTGTTTGTGTCTTCACTCCTTCGCATATATAAGGAGTGCATTTGTAACCTTGAAGGGCAGAGTTTCAGTTCCCAGAGTTCACTAAATAATACAATAAGCTCTTTGTGTAATCTTTTCACGTATTTCTAATTTCCTATCTTCTTCCTTAATATCTTAAAGGTTATTAGATTTCAGTAAGCTTTATGAGGCATATATGGGTAAGAACTGAGTAGAGATGTAGTTTCACCTCTGAGGTGATCCTCTATGAAAATTCCTACTGATATTGAGATCTATTACGGTCGTGTGTGAACCCAAGAGTCAGGCCCTTTGTGTCGCCGAAGTTTGCGTTTGTTTTAGGCCTAGTAGTTCAAACTCAGATGATGTGTATACATCCACCATGGGCAAAATATGTCATTGGAGGACATGAATACATGATACAGATGGTATAAATTCACTATGGGCTACATTTGTGCAAACAATTTGTGAATAATGTAGCTCTAAGAATAAGATACTTTGCCATGAGACGAGAAAGCTACAGAAAAGATATAGAACAGACATTTGGAGTTTTAAATTTGAGTTTACAATAATTGCACATCTAGTAAGATATTGCAATAATGTGTCTTATATGATATAATAACTACGTTTATATTTATTATGTGCAAAATGATTATCCAAGATGAGTGAGATCTTGAGACGTCAATAAGAGAGTTTGTTCAAATGTCAAGTCCTGACGTCAAGATGGTTGACGACCAAACTTGCTTCAAGGATGTTCCCAAACGTCGCCGTGAAATCAAGAACAAGGAAGTTCACTATGCATTACGAAATACACTAATTGAACATACTGTGATATTCCAAATTTTCTTTATCCTTTTGCTATAGCTACCTAAACTCAGGACTTAGTTTATACATGGACCAAAAGTCAAAGGTGGAATAGTCAAGTTAAGGTCAAATATAGACTAAGATGTATTAATTTAATTTTTGGAGTTATCATTTAAACAATTATATATGTTTGTGATTTATATGCTACAATATAGAAGTTGTGACTAGAGGGCCAATTTTGGAATTTTACATCAAAATATCTATTTTTTTCTTGTGGATGTAAGTATTTCTCACCTTCAAGCCTTGTTTTTATATAAATTTTAAGGTTTAGTCTTCTTCTAGGACTAAGAAACTTTTATAAAATTGAGTAGTTAATCATGATTTAGTTTTCTATAGGTTTAAATGGTGTGAAATTATTCTTAGACGTGTTTAAAAAGGGAAAAATTAAAGTTGAAATTCTTGAATAAAGTATTATTTGAGAATTTAAAATAAAATCCATAGTAGTAGTTAATCAAATAAGTTTTGGATTAATTGTAAGAAGGAACACCCTGCCTTTAATTAAAAAGGAAGCATAATGTGACGACCCGTCAAAAATAAATATATATACATATGTGCCATAACAATACTATTAAGAAAACATTTGAAATATTTAGGCATCTTCAACTTTAGATACATATGCCAGAATCAATTATATACGATTTATACTTACAAAACTTAAAATCAATCATAAAGGAATATACACGGTTAGGAGTCAAAATAAAATTAAAATGGAAAATTTGAGTATTTTAGAAAAGTATTTCAAGAACATGTGATATTTTCAAATACTTTTAATAATAGGTGGAAATATCATCAAAATTCCCATATGTGTATATATTATATATATACTAGTCCTAGGAAAATCTTCGATGTGTATAAGGGAAACAAGTAATTTAATACGTGTAAACTTGACATTATTTTCAAAGGAGTTATCATTAAAAATTTGATTATTCATCACTTAAAGGAGCATTAATCAAACCGTAGAAAAAAATAAATAAATAAAACAAAATAAGATAAAATCAAGCAAATAAGAAAGGAATATTAGGGAGATCGGAAGAGCGTCGTGTAGGCAATCTAAATGACACAATTTTTATGGAAACATAAATAAAAAAAAAAATTAAAAGGAAAATACCAGTATAAAAAGCCATCTTCCAAAATGTCGGATGGCAAAGAAAAAAGAAAAAAAAAAGTAGTCAAGACATTCTAAAGAAAAAACAAAAGAAATCAAAAGTAGTCAAGGAATACGGTTGGAGAGATATTCAATCAGAAGTTAGAAAGAACGGTAGTGAAGAATCAAGGTGAATGATGTACACATTTTTTTTCAGCTAATTGGAATGATTTAGACAGATACTTAGTGGGAAAGGTAAGAAAATCTCCTTTCCAATTTTATATTTTCCTCAAACAATTTCTTTCCCTAATGACAAGAATATAAGTACACAAGTTTATTCCCTAAATTCCACTTGCACGCATACAAATTTCAGCAGGAAAAAGGTTTCATCTCTGGTAATTTCCTCGCCATCTCTCTCGAATTTTTAATGCTTCTGGCATAACTTTTTATTCCTTGTAAATCATAAAGAATTCAAGACATGCAATGATTATTCATAATTTAAAAATAAACCTCTTTATTGAATGCATGGAAATTTCTGTTAGTTTTAATAGATATATTCACACGTATACTTTATATCATTACACACCAACCGCATCATGTCCATAATTTTTCTTCCCAAGTCGAGTCGAGTCGATATATTTCTCAAGCTTTTATCACTTATTTGCATATATACAAACACACACCGCGTCACTATCGGTAGAAGCTTGTCATAGGCATGCCGGAATTTTTTTCACCGTCACTGCCATGGGTTTCCACCGGGTCGTCATCTGTTCATCTTCAAGCATAACCTTCATGATGCTTAGGTTATATATAGCATACATACACGTATAATACTACACGACTGCATAGCCTAAATTTATAGAAATACATGCATCCACCGTCAGCCATTTTCA
>CAVNYN010277136.1:0-14413 GCA_963692815.1 Nyctanthes arbor-tristis
CCATCAAATTCGGGAGTTTTGATTTCATATCCACGTTTTGAGCACAACGAATACATATGTAATTTGTCGCACATCCCTGCTAATTAAAAAGAAGTGCCGATTTGCTGGGTAAAAAAATGATCGGGCTCTTATCAAGGGATAAATCCCACATCAAATAATCATAAATAAATAATCAAAATGAATATATTTAGGAATGAAGTGAAGAAAACTCTGTTAGCATGTGAATGCAAGGTAGTGATTGCATTTAATAATAGTTTGTCTTGACAAATCCACTCCACAAAATCTGGATTCGGAGTGGTAATACTGTTGACTGCAATGTTTGTGAAGGGCAAGGAATCATGCCATCGACAAAACAAGAAGATCATAGCCGACTAGCAAGCTATGAAATTAGATATACCATCAAGGATAGATTGTAGGTGTTAGTTTGATGGGTGTTTGAGATTTGGAGTGGATAATAACAATGGGATGAGAGGGAATGGAAGAATGAGAGTGACAGAAAATTGATTCTGCAGCGCCTGTTGAACTTTGCTGCCAGTTTGGGACTGATCGGACGAGTTAACAGAAGCCATGGATTGGAGGTTTTAGAAACAGGGTGCTATGATACTACAAAAGTCTATAAAGTATGGAAAGTTCTTCAATTCAATCTGATTAATAAGGTTACATGTATACATACTGATTCGTACATATTAATAACTAACCTATGACTCACACAGAGATAATTACATGCTTGATAATGAAGAAATAAAATATTTACAATATTATACACTGAAAATTATTTTTGTTCAATAATTTCATCATGAACATTTTAACGAGGATTATTGCTTGGATAAATCATATTACTGAAGAAACTCTCTTGTCCAGAATAAAATCCAGTAGTGACTTCTTCACCAGTTATCGTGATATCATATAGATCAGATTGTTCAGCTAGTAATGCCTTATTTTCTTCTGCATTTCCTTGTTGATTCCAGGGATGTTTTGTATATCTCCTTAATCCTTCCAATTCCATTGCTACTTCTTTCATCGTCGGCCTTTCTTCACTCTTCAAGTTTAAGCATTTTGTCACTAATTCACTGACCTCTTGCAATTGTTCCAAACTACCTTCCCTCAAAATTCGAGGCTCAATAATTTGAAAAAGCCTGTTTTCTTTAATGGACATTATGAAATATGTAGCCAAATTTCTCTCTTCTTCAGATTCTGTAGGTGAAAGAAGTTTCTTCCCTGTCATAAGTTCGGTAAGCACCACCCCGAAGCTATAGACATCACTTTTCTCGGTCAACTGGCTAGTATGGAAATACTCGGGATCTAAATAACCAAGGGTACCTTGAACTAGGGTTGTTACTTGTGTTTGGTCTAAAGGCACTAATCTAGATGCTCCAAAATCGGATATTTTAGCGGTATATGTTTCATCTAACAATATATTGCTTGACTTGACATCTCGGTGAATAATAGGCATAGAAGCTGATGAATGAAGATAGTCTAATGCACCAGCAGCTTCAGCAGCAATTTTTAGCCTATTTTCCCAAGAAAACCAAGGCATTTCCCCACTGTTGTGTATATGGTGAAAAAGTGTATCATTTTGAACATATTCATATACCAGTAGAGGAACTTCCGCCTCCAAACGGCACCCTAACAGTTTCACTACATTTCTATGGATAACTTGAGTCAGAATAACCACCTATTCAAGAAAAAAATATGATAAGAAATACATTTCTTTTCTCATAAAAATGAGGTAATTTCTTTATGTGCATATGAATATTACCTCATTTATGAACTGCTCGATTTGGCCTTGATCCATTATTCTCGACTTCTTGATTGCAACTATGCTACCATCAGATAGAATTCTTTTATAAACAGTACCATAGCCACCCCTTCCAAGAATTCGATCCTCAGCAAACTTGTTGGTTGCCTTTCCAAGTTCTTCAGCAGAAAAGATTTTGGCTGGTTCTACCCCACTCTCAATTGAAGAAACTTGCTGCTTCAAGAGCATCCCTCCATTTTCATGGAAGAATTTTTCTCTCATTCTAACCAGTTTCCTTCTCTTCATGCGAAAATAAGTCCATGTTGTTGCAATGATTATTGAGACGAACACTAAGCTGAAACCTAAAACATTACATGAGCTTAATAATTAGATAGGAACACATAAGCTTAATAATTAGAAAAAAAAAATTATACAAATTACCTAGTGAGAACTTGATTACTGGGAACTGGGAATTCTTGGCTATGCAGCCCCCGCGCCGTTTTGTGCCATCACTGTGTATCCATCTTTGCAGCGACAGCTGAAGCTACCCAGAGTATTTATACAATCCTCATTTTCATCACATCGTTTACTCTTACACTCATCAATGTCTGTCAAAGAAGGTACATGGTTAAGATTTTATATATCTCGTGTAAAATGGAAACAATTTCTATTCTAAAACATAATAATAGATTTTGTGAGAATAACTTGTTGATATTTGTGCAGTATGTGCCAATCCTATGTGATTTATATATTTGATCAAATTTTATTTTGGAGTAAAACTACTTTTCTAACATAGGCAAAATAATTAAGTCAACTGTGCACATGGATAAAAACTTATTGGGTTAAGAGTAGAAGCAATTTTACATGCACAAAATGTTAAATCCATTATTTCAGATTGACAAATCCGGACTGATTAATTTTTCCAATTTAGACAAATTACCATATATAACAATTTTAATTCATCCATGGATTTTTACCCAAAAAAAAAAAAACAATAAAAAACTTCTCAGATGAAAAGTTATGGGCAGAAATGGATAAAAACTCAGTACTAACCTGTGCAGCCTGGACCTAGATATGGATTGCCCTCGTATCCATCGGAGCAATTACAGATGTACCCGTGACCAGAGCCTTAATCAAGGCAAACGCTATTCTGAAGACAAGCATAGTCATCGGATTTCTGGGCTTCACTGCAATTCTGATTCCCAATTTCCCAGTCAATCAATATTGGAACATTTTCCATTGTTCTATTCTGAAATTTGTCATCGGACAAATCCGACGCCCGAAATTGAAATCCGGTGGGATCTCCAAGAAAGGCGTATCCACAAAGATTAAATGACGAGACATTTGTATGGTTAAAAGGGCTTCCAAGTGATGCAGTAAAACCTTTCAAACCTTTGGGTATAGAAGTTTGGCAACAAACTATTCCTGTACAAGATCCATCCGCTGAATCTTCTCTTTGAGAACAAAGAGAAACGCAGCCAGTTGTGACGTTCCTGCCGCTCCAGCCATTGATCAGCGCCAGGTCGTCGCAGCCTACCACCGTGAACTTGTTTGACTCTGCAAAGCTATAGAGAGTGCCTGTAAGATTGATCGAGATGTAGGTGTTTGGAAATATGGTACCATTTTGTAAATAGCATCTGGCTGCCACCCAATTCTTGATTCACAGTTGGCCGTCGGATATCTGAAAATCAGTTATTTCAAGATTTCTGACAATGAAGGGCTTTGGAGGGTTGAAACTGGTGTTGCAGTTGACGTTAAACCATGAGCTAATCGAGCAGTTTGATCCAATTCCAATCCCAAACGGGTAGGGTACACTCAAGTCTCCGCACTTCTGTTGGCAGCCCGGCTTTACAACGGTGGACAAGTTTTCAGCCGACGCTAGTACAAAAAACCATAAGAGATTGATCATAACAGCTTGAGACAGGATCACAATTTTCTGCTTGGTTCTTGAATTTTGGCTAACATGTAAATATCAAAGGTATATACTATATAAACATACTTTTATAGTTTCATGGACCTAGTAAGGAAAATGTTACTGGTGCAAACACAATGTACAAAAACATGCATATATGGTTCATGTGATAGTCATTGATTAAAAAATGATAGATTGATTAAAAGAACCTGCTAAATGTATCTTTTCTTAATGAAATAATACTATTATATTTAGTATGTGACAATCAAATATGACATTAAATGATAAATGGAACTAAGTGAGTTTGAATAAATATTGATTCAACTCATATCATATTTAATATCACATTGATGTGGTAGAGCACCACTGGTATTAAATAACCTTATACTTTTTAAAAAAAAAAAAAAAAAAAACTTTTTGGAAGAGTATAACAATCATCTACAAATTTTAAAAGTCAAGTTGGATGAGTATCTTTGACAGGGTCCATGTTATGAAGTTTAAGCATCTTCAATAAATAATTAAGTGGAATGTTGGGAATAATGTGAAATCTTAAGTGACAAAAAGAGATAGAACAAGAGATCATTTTAACCGATCGAGAGGAAAGAGAGACAAAAGTTAGATAAACAAGAGCACAAAAAGTAGATTTTTAAGAGAATATTTAGCTGAAAAGTAAGATAAAATTACGAATCTACTTATAAGATTATTTTAATAGATAGATGCGCGGTTGAAAATAAGTTCAAGGGAGAATTGAACCCACATATAGTGGGAATACAGCGCCAAGAAAATCTACCATACAAACACATATATAATGGGAATACACACTACAATAAAATAAAATGTGAAAAATACCTCATATAGAGGAATCAAACCTGAGACCTCTAGGTCCCAGTACCTCAGCCTAGCCCCCTAACCAAATGGGCTAAGCCTCATTAGTTTTAACGCTAGATTTTTAATAAAATAATTTATAACAACAACAACAATAATAATAAATTAGAAACCTACTCGATTTGCATTCTAAATTACTAATATTATACTAACTAGTCATCTAATTAGAAAGAAACTTCCTCTGTAGTGAATTTTACAACAATGACAAATTAAAATTTCATTATTAAATACTAGAGTCTTTTCTACACACTAATTTTTTTTCCTTGGATACATTTTCTACACACTAATTAAATCACCGAGAAGTTGCTCTAGAAGGAAGACCATTTATAACTTTAGAATCATTGACTATGTAAGAGCTTACACTGATATAATATAAGATGCTTTAATTTCACAAATCATCCTCAACATTTGCATTAAGAATCGGCTGGGTCTTCAATTTTTTTCGATCTTCTGTGTCTCCAACATTTCATAAATAAACACGATAGGTCTTTTTTAACGGTGTTAATAATACCATTAACTTTCTAATAAAATTAACGTTATACCCCTTAACTTTTTAATTTTCAAAATAAAAGATTTAAAAATATTAAAAATAATAAAAAATAAAAAATAAATTCAAGTTTCCGCACTTCTGTTGGCAGCCGGGCTTTGCGGTGGCAGCAGCACCGGCAACGCAAAGGAGACTGACAATAATAGCTTGGCGCAGGATCATATTTTTCTGCATGTTTCTTGAGCTAGCAAAAGGCACTAACATAACATAGAAACAAAAGGCGTACGAAGTCTCAAATATTCTTTTGTTTTTTATTTTTTATTTTTTTGATGAAAAATCTCAAATATTCTTAGTTATTATTTTATAATACTTTCATGCTTGACTTAGTTACACATTCAGTACAGCCTTCCATTCATACATACATTTGCAAATTCATCCAATTAAATCAATTAACTAAGTCAAGGAAACACATAGTCACAATTAATTAATTCCAAAGATGTACCCAGTCAGAATTATAACTGAAAAAAGTGGCGTTACAAAAACTCGCTTTTTCGACTGGTGAATCTCTTTTTTTTTTTTTTTTTGGTTAATTTAGTGGTTCTTGTCGAACTTATGTTGGGAAGAACTTTCTCTCTCTCACATGAAGTCTTGAGCCTCGAGTTCTTACGGAGGGTAGTTTGGAACAACTGCAGTAGGTTGGTGAGTCAGTGAAAATAATGCTAAAATTAACTTGATGAATGAAGAAAGGCCTAGAATGAATGAAGTTGCAACAGAGTTGGATGAAGTAAGGAGATATATGATAATACGAAGAATGCATTCTTAGAATCAACAAGGAAATGCAGAAGAAAACTTGGAGTTTTTTTTCCCCCTCAACAATAAGCTTTATTAAATGAAAGCAAAAACAAAGTCAAGAGAGGGGGACATACAGCCAAGACCTCCCAGACAAGAAGGATAGAAACACACTAATGTAAAGAAATAATATATAGGCCCAATTCATATAGCCCGTATTTAGCTGAGGTTAATGGAGTTAAGGCTCTCAACCACTTGATCAATACTATCAAAAATGTTAGCTTCGAGATGTAGCAGCCAAGAAATGACTTTCAACTGTTGGGATTTAAAGTAGAGGAAGATCTTCAGGTTTTCAGCTTTCTCCTTGATCTTCATGCAGACTTGAATGATGTCAATGGACCAAAGTGTCAGCAATCTAACACGGTTTTCATAGTTGTATCACTCAACAATAAGAATCAACAAAGAAAAGAGACAATAAGAGAAGAAGAAAGAAACCCTGTAATCAATTAAATTAACGAAAAAGTGTATTTACATATCTTTTATATACACAAGGACTAACTTATATAAAACAATAAATAGCATACTAAAATAAATCATACAAATAAACAATATTCTAACGTCCCTTGCAAACTCACGATGCTACATCTAGGAGTAGCGAGAGTTTGTCACGTAAGAAACAAAAGCGGGAGACCGAATGAGACTTAGTGAAGAGATCTGCAAGCTGCAATGAAGAAGTAACAAATGGAAGTGATGGTCACATGCTGAAGATGATGACGAACGAGATGACAGTCAATCTCAATGTGCTTGGTGCGTTTGTGAAACACAGAATTGTGAGATATCTGGATGGCACTTTTATTATCACAATACATAGGTGTAGGACAGGAAAGAGAAACTCCCATATCAGAAAGTAACTATCGCAGCCACACAATTTCAGTAGTAGTCGATGCCATGGCACGATACTCTACCCTCGTGGAAGAGCGAGAAACCATAGTACTCTTCCAAGAAATAAGAGAATCACCTAAAAATACACAAAATCCAGTTGTAGACTTACGGTCACTTGGATCACCAACCTAGTCTGCATCAGAATAAGCCCGAAGCTCCAAGGAAGAGGTGGAGGGAAAGAGAAGACTCTAAAAAAAGGAACCACGAAGATAACGCAAAATACGAACCATAGCTGCCCAATGAACGGTAGTAGGAGTAGAAACAAACTGACTAACAACGTATACAACAAATCTATCCAAGAGGTTGTAACAATTGATGCATTTCAGTTGCAATTGTGTTGGGTTACGTTAGTATTGCAGTATGCGCCAGAGTGTGACGCAGACTAGAAACAGGGAATTCAAGTGAAAACTTTGAAGATAAGAAAATTCTAGAATCTACCAAGAACAATAGTAAAAACTAAAAACCCAAGAAATTTTATTGATAATCAATATAAGTTGCGTCTAATTCACAATATATAAGTGGGTTATTTGTACAAGAATTTAGGAGTAATTAACTTCCAACAAATGTTGGAGTATTGACCAAGAACTTACTAGAAATAATTTTGGAGTATTGTCCAAGAAATTACTAGAATTCGTCTTGAAATAGAAATTCTTCTAATGAACCACCAAAAAAAAAAAAAGAAAGGAAGAAGAAGAAGAAAGAAAGAAAGAAAGAGAGAAAGAAAAAAGAACAAAAAAATCAAGGTGGTCTCTTGATTTTTTTTTTTTTTTTTTTTTTTGGGGTAATGTTGGTTTTTTAGAAAACTCCCTTGAAATAATGCCCAAGAAGTCTTGGAGCCTTGTCCAAGAAAAAGAAGTTATTAGAAAAAAAAAAAAAAAAAAACTCACTTGAGTTAATTAGGGATAGGGGGAAACGAAGAAGAAGAAGAAAACTTAACCAAGTTATTAGAAAAAAAAAACAAAACTCACTTGAGTTAATTAGGGTAGGGGAAAAGAAGAAGAAGAAAACTTAACCGATCAAAAAGCCTTAGTCCTGCAGCTGGGGGACTAGTTGGCTAGTGCAAAACTTGACATCGTGGGAGCCAAGATTGTGGAGCTTGGTGCAAAGTCATGGATCCAATTGCGAAGTATGGGACTTGTTCAACATTGAGGGGAAAAAGGAACGGATCAAGCCGGGCTTATGCATGAGACTAGTCTCATATTGAAAAACTATTAAAAAAATGTTGGGTTTATTATCTTACATACCTCCCGTGTATTGAGAGACAAGTATCTCATATCGAAAAAAATACTAAATATGTAACCAGTTTATGAAGTATTAAGACTATTCCCGATCTGTTAAACTTTTAATGTGAAATCTCAAGCCTTAACATAGTAGAGCACAAAATACTCCAACAAAATCCGCACACTCCTCAAATTTTCCAACTTCCCGCTACTTTTAACTACAAGCACTTTATAAGTTGGTTATAACTTCCCCCGCTTTTACCTTCTAAGCACTTTTTAAGTTGGTTATTTGTTTAGTATTTTTTCGATATTTGTCACTCAATATGCCTCCGCAACCAATCTTGAAGAAATGTCAAGAGCGTAGAGTCTTTTGTTTATTATTAAATTATGGTGGATTTCGCTATCTAGATTTGGAGAGCCAAACAACACTCTGTACTTTTAAGAGTTAGATAAAAAAGTTTGCTAGAGCTCATTGTTAAACATAATTCACTCTTTAAAATAGAGAGCATTGGCTTTAAAGAGTCTATTGGATATACTTGAATTACTCTTCTTCCTTCACGAGCAGTGCAGTCTCCATCTCTTCTGCTTACTGCACTGCTTCTCTTCCATGTTGATGGTCTAATGAGTCACTATGTTGTGAGGGCATATTGAGAGACAAATATCCTACATCGAGAAAATACTGAATATATAACGATGTGCTTAGAGTACTCCCCTTAACTGGTTACCCTTTTAATGTGGAACCCCAAATTATTAATATGGTATCAAAACACAAAGTACTTCAACGAGCCCGCACATTATTGGGATTTTCGACCGCACACCACTTCTTCTTTCTCAATATTACGCTCCCCATATGTTCTCTAATTTCTTCAAGAGCATATTGCACTCCTTCTATTCAAGGTTGGTACTCTAATGAGCCACCATCTTGTGAGGGCATATTGAGAAGCAAATATGTCACATCCAAAAATGCTAAATATATATAACCAATTTATAAAGTGTACATTTGGGTTACTCTCCTTTACGGGTTAACCTTTTTAAGATGGAACCCCAAACCTTAGCACCTTGAATAGCTAGCTTTTTTATCAGGCTGAACTCTACCCAAGAAGTTGTAACACATATATGGTATAAAAAAAAATGAATTGTTTTTAATTTGGCGTGTGGTTTGAACAAGTATTGCAATCATTCTAGGCAAGAGGACTCGGGTCCGAATCATACCCACCCTCTCCTCCCATATCTCCCCCTTGTGTTAAAAAAAATGGCGCACCGTGAATGGAAGTGTGTGGGCAAATTCATTAAACTTTCCTTGTCGGAGGAGAAGGGGAAAAAAATATCGATGGCAATCTTAAACTAGTGTAAATCTTTTCACTCCAAAATTGTGCATCGAGCATGCTTTTGACACACATAATTCCAATTTTTATTACTTTAAAATCAATATTAATTTTCAAAAATCTCTTGAAAGTTTTGTTACAAAACCTTCATCCCATGTGGTCTGTATGAATGCCCGCTATATGAATTTGAAAAGCACGTGGTATGCATAATGCATGTCACATAGGGGGTGGGAGATTTGTTTACAAATCATACTAGAGTTTTTTCAACATTTTCCTTAAAATCAAAATTATATTTCTCAAAAGTCTTTTGGGGGATATTGACTCAGGCTCAATTTCTACTCCAAATGAGGATTTTTGCTATAACTAACTACATTCACGACACAACTATTTGGAATATTCCTTTGAAGATAAATACACGAAAAGCAAGATAGAGATAATAAATATATTTGATGGATCTTTTCTTTCACAAATGATAAATAATTGTTATTGTTATATAATAATAATATAATAATGATTAAGAGAGTAATAACAATATTAGTAAAATCAAATGCAAATCTCTGAAGTAGGTTTCTATTGTACAATGTTCAAAATTCTAATAGTATTTGATAGCTACTTATGTTGTCTCATTTGTTGCTTGTAATGTACTATAGAAGTTGGAAAAGGTAATATATATATATATATGTATGTATGTATGTATATCTATATATATATATATCATGTCAATGTAACCTCTTACATAGTCAATGATTCTCGGTGATTTAATCAGTGTGTAGACTTTAGTTCTTAATAAAAAAATTTTAATTTGTCATGACGCTTTTATATTGTTGTTAAATTCACTACTGAGGAAGTTTCTTTCAAATTAGATGACTAGTTAGTATGATATTAGTAATGTAGAATGCAAATCGCTTTAGAATAGGTTTTTTATTTATTATTTTTTTTGTTATAATTTATTTTATTAAAAATCAAGCGTTAAAGATTTAAAGCCTATTTGATTTTGGATATTCTAAATTCAATTTTCTCTTAAACTTATTTTCAAACACACATCTATCTATTAAAATAATCTTACTTTTCATACAGCAGTTGCGGGCTGGGTTTGAATGACCTCGACAGCAGCGAACCGTGTAATAATAATTGAAAAATAAAATACTAATGCAATTGTTTAATTAGTGAAAATCCAAATGAAAACATCCGTAATTTCTCTTATTTTCCTTTCCTCTCACTTGACTTAGCTATATATAGATACAAGCTACAAAGTCACATTTACTAATGCATCCAGTTAGATCAATCAACGAAATTAGCTAAGTCAAGGTGACATTCACAATTCCAAAGACAAACACAGTCATTAATTATACAGGTTGGGTTTAGGCTTCTAAAGGTTGAGAAATTATCAATTTCAACTTGTATTTAAAAAAATTTTCTAATCAATTTCAACTTGTACAACTTGTATTCTAAAAGTTTTAATTCCTAATCAATTTCAACTTGTATTCTAAAAATTTTTCTTAGAGTTCCCTTAGATTTGTCTTAGCTTTATTTTTCAATAACAATAATATGCTCTCTTAATGATTATGTGTCTCTTAAACACTACAAGAAATATGAGCAACAACGACGAAACTTTAGTGACGAAAACTGAAGCGTACCTATAGGTACCATCTATGGCGATGAAAGTATGATGGAAGGTGGGACCCAGTATGTAAGTTATCGCGGCGACATATAGTCTACTGTCACTGCTAAAAATATAACCAATTGGGGCAATACATCTTTTGTCGCTATATTTCTTGATTGTAGCGACGACACGTAAATGTCGCCGCTATATGTCTTGATCTACAGCGACGACGTCTAAATGTCGTAGCTATACTATTGGTGGGAAGATTTCCCGCTTTTGTTTCTTGTTTCTACCGATGACAAGTTGTTGTTATAGGTCATATGATTGTCACTATAGTTGTAAAAATCTATATAATATATATTACAAAAGCAAGCCATCAATTAAAGATTCACTTAGCTCGGGAGGCATTATGCATGTAGAGGGAGGGTCACTGGTTCGATTCCTCATGCTTGCAAAACAAATATAGAGAGGAGAGAAATGCAGTGGGCAGGTTGGGTACGCGCCTATAGTAACAATCTGGTCGTCGGGGAGATCCGCCGCTATCTTCCTATTGGGGTGACATTTTGGCCTATTGCGGCGACAAAGTCGCCCTATAGGCCTGATTTGTTGTAATTAATTAAACTTGAAAAAGTTTAAAACTTTTATGTGACAACTTTTCACGCTTTGTACTTTTCACAATTTTGATTTTAACCACACACATTGGAGATGACAAACTAAAAAGGCTTAATTTGGCATGTTCATGTTGGTGAAATGTTTTCCGAGGTTTAAATATCAATACAATTCTAGTTCACTCCCAGCCTTGATTAATTCAACCATCTAACCTTTTCTCAATATTTAGAAGTGTCTAAAACAAAATTTGTATAGTTCTGACTGGGTACATCTCTAGTGTGACAATGCGTCACCATGACTTAGTTACTTTTGCTGATTATTGGATGCATTATTTTAGTAAATGTGACTCTGTATATGTAATTAAACAACTACGCAGATTGATCTAATTGGATACAATTTGTAAATGTGAGTGTATCTGAAACTAAGTCAAGCTTGAATCTATTATATAACAACTGTTTAACTGTGATCAGTTTCAATGTTTAATCGAGTAATGCCTTTTGTTAGCCAAATTTCAAGAAACCTGCATAAAAATATGATCATCATGCGCCAAGCTATTATGATCAGTCTCTTATGGGTTTCAATACTTGCATTAACTTAAACCTTTTCTACTATTTCTACCGCTGCCACGGCAAATCCTGGCTGCCAGTAGAAGTGTGGGAACTTGACTGTCAGCTACCCTTTTGGGATTGGGGTTGGATCACACTGTTCAATAGGCTCTTGGTTTGACGTCAATTACAGCACCAATTTCGACCCCACAAAGCCGTTCATTTCCACCACAAATCTTGAAATCACTAATATATCTGATGGCCAACTGCAAATCAAAAATTGGGTTGCAGCCAGATGTTATTCACGAAATGGTACTATTGTTCGAGGAAATGACATAGATATCAGCTTGGAAGATACTCCCTACAGCTTTGCAGAGCCAAACAAGTTGACGGTGGTAGGTTGCGACGTCCTGTCACTGATCAAAGGCTGGAGCGGACGGAATGTCACAACTGGCTGCTTTTCTCTTTGTTCTAAAATGGGAGATCTGATTGATGGATCTTGCACGGGAATTGGTTGTTGCCAAACTTCTATACCAAAAGGCCTAAAAGGAGTTTCTATTGTACTTGGTAGTCCTAATAATCATACAAATGTCTTGTCGTTTAATCTAGGCCTGGGCAAAAAACCCGAGCCCGAACAAGTTACCCGAACCCGTCCCGAATATACCTGAACCCGAACGGGTGGTGAATAAAAATTATGACCGAACAGGTACCCGAACCCAAAACCAAACGGGTTTGGACGGGCTTTGGGCATGAGTTAAAACCCGAAAAGCCCGAAGATACCCGAACGTTTTTTTTACTCTCAAAATTTTTAAATTCAAATTTCTAATTAATTCTATCACAATCCACAAAACTATCACCTTCATTTCACAATCATATTTTCACTACACTCGTCTCCTTCACACACACAAAACAAAACTCTAGATTTGTGTAAGAGATGTGAATTTGTCTTTTTCTATGAGGATTTTACTAGTTTTTATATATATACCATGTGATTTGTATAAGATAAATTATTTTTAATTAATTACTTGACAACACTGCAAGTTTATCGTAAACTTGTAAACCTATAAAATTCAAATATAAATGAAGACGCCCCCAAAAAAATATAAACAAAGCCAATTAGCCAAATGCAAGTTTCTAATTATTAACTTTATTACATTAATATCTAACTATTATTATTTTCATTTAAGTGAATTATATATGCTTCAAATTTTTTGTTCTTCTTATCCATTTAAGTATTTCTTTTTTCCGTTTATGCTTTTATATAATATGCGCTAGATACCCGGAAAACCCGAACAAAACCCAAAGTGTTACCCGAATCTTAACCGAGACCGAACCCGAACGGGCTTACCATTTTCAAGACCGAACCCAAACCCGAACCCGAACCGAAATATTTGGTCCGGGTTTGGTCAGCGTAATACCCGAACCCGAAATCCGAACGCCCAGGCCTAGTTTAGTCCCTGTGGTCATGCATTTATTGAACTTGGAGGTCAAGATGGTTTTCACTTTCAAATCTCGGATTTTACAGACCGAAGTTTCCAAAACAGAACAATTGAAAACATTCCTATAGTGCTTGATTGGGCTATTAGGAACCTTAGTTGCAGTGAAACCAAGAACTTTGATGATTTTGCCTGTCGTGAGAATAGTGTTTGTGTTGATTCAGACACCGGGCATGGCAGATATCGCTGTAATTGCTTGAAAGGATACGAGGGCAATCCACATCTAAGTTCTGGCTGCAAAGGTTAGTACTGAGTTTGCATTCTTCGTAAATGCCATGTTAGCAGACTAATTCTACTTCAAAATAGAATTTAATCAAATAAATTACATCCACATATCACATGTATTGCACAAATATTCACCACTCATTCCACAAAATCCATTTACTTTTGAATAGAAATAAATGGGTAACATGTAAACATAATATAATCTTTATAATTATGCATGCACTTGGTTTGACAGACATTGATGAATGCAAGGCGAAAGATCCGTGTGGCGAAAATGCAATTTGTAACAATACTTTGGGTAACTTCGCCTGTCACTACAAAGATGGATACACTGGTAATGGCACAAAGGACGGCCAGGGCTGCATAGCCAAGAATTTCGAGTTCCCCATAATCAAGTTCTCACTAGGTGTTCGTATACTTCTTTTTCTTATTATTAAGCTTATATATATGTATCCCTTTCTAATTGTTAAACTTATGTAACATACTAGGTTTCAGCATAGTGATTGTGTCAGTAATTATAGCAATGTCCTGGTATGAAGAGAAGGAAACTCAATAGAATGAGAGAAAAATTCTTCCATCAAAATGGAGGGATGCTTTTGAAGCAGCAAGTTTCTTCAGATCGGAAGAGCGTCGTGTA
>CAVNYN010277137.1:0-18683 GCA_963692815.1 Nyctanthes arbor-tristis
TCTGCATTCCCAAGTGGAACATGCTACAACTTCTTGCAGCGCTTAATCTACTATTGTGAGTCTCTGGCAGTTCCAGTAACTTTGTCATATTGTTCTCTTACATAGAATCATTGGATTCTGTTGAATTGGACTTTGTGATTAACAACGAATCGTTAGTCGAAAGTTTAACAGTAGAATGAGTTGTTTGCACTTACCTACATGGCTAAAGGGAGACTTGGTTTACTGAAATCATTTACATAGTCGTTCCACATTTTACTGTTGCCTCCTTTTCCTACTCAGCTGTTCCCGGCAATTTAATAGGCTACAAGCAGACAACCACAAGTGGGGCTATGATTTCTATGCCAGGTAATTGATCAAATTCAGCAAAATGACCTTCACTTATTTATGTACAAAAAAAAATTTACTGGTGCACTGCCAGTGCCAACTCCAATTGTTTTCAAGTTTTGAAACCTTTTCACTTTCTTACCAGTGTCAAATCCTTCAAATAAATAGCAGATAGGAAGTCCAATGCTACTATCAGCTTAGATACATGAATTTCTGGGGGGAGGAGTCACTGGGATGCCATTTTTATATCAAATACCATGTTCTCTGTTCAGCATCATTAATTAATATACAAATATGAGGAAACTGCATTAGGGATCACTTATTGTCCTGTTTCTTGCTTATAGAATCTAGCTACAAAGAAGTCCTTTACAGGTAGATGCTGATTTATTTGGTGATGACTTGTTACCGTTCCAGTTGTAGATGTTAATATTATATAACTTCAAAATGCAGTTTGGCGCAAGTTGCATACATCGATTACAAAGTTTGCTGGAATGTTAGGTATAAACTGAATGCCTGAACTATCATATCTATTAAATTTATGTCTTTATTCTCTCGTACTCTCTTCTCCTTTGCCATCTTCTTCTCTCTTATTATAGTTATGCATGTAATAAATGCAGTCCCCGAGGTTAGACGCGTCCAAGCAACAAAATTGTTACATCATGAAGCTATCAACCTTGTCAGATGGCTATGCTTGAAAATTATACAATTAGATTGCTCTCGAGCTTCCTCGCTATTTCAAGAGCCATGGAAAATAGCAACACTCTATGGGGTTCCTGAAGTTGTTGAAGAGATTATAGCTTCATTTCCCAGCATTGTTCATCATAAAAATGAGCTGGATCACTCAATATTCCATCTTGCCATCTTAAACCGTCATGAAAAAATTTATAACCTTATATATCAAATTGAAGGATTAAGGCAATTCCTCTTGTCCTCATCGGATGCTTTGAAAAATAATTGTTTACATTCAGCTGGATCTTTAGTATCTTGGGCGAGGCTCAATATTAGAGAAAGCGCTGCTGGCGCTGTTTTACAGATGCAACGTGAACTTCAGTGGTTTAAGGTAATAAATGTCTTCTGTTTCCAAATATTCTTGTTTGAATGGCTATGTCTTAAATGTTTGGCCTCATTTGATGCAGGAAGTGGAGAAAATGACACTGCCTCAAGACAGAGAACAAGAAAACTCGGAAAAGAAGACACCTGCAATGGTATTTGTGGAGTCACATGAAGAACTAGTAAAAGGGGGAGAGCAGTGGATGAAAGATACGGCAAATTCATGCATAATTGTGGCAACTCTTATTGCTACTGTATTGTTTGCTGCTGCTATCACAGTACCAGGTGGAAGCAATGGCAACACAGGATTTCCCAATTTCTCAAAACAAAATGCCTTCAAGATTTTTGCGGTTTCTGATGCACTTGCTCTTTTCTCGTCCACATCATCCGTGTTACTGTTTTTGTCCATCCTTACTTCACATTATGCAGAAGATGACTTCCTCTTTGCATTACCTAAGAGGCTAATCTTCGGTTTTGTGACTCTTTTCTTCTCAATCATATTTATGATGACAGCTTTTGGCAGTACGGTTTATATGGTAGCGGGAGACGATACAATTTGGAGTGTCGTGTTGGTTGTTGGAATGGCTTGTTTACCAGTTAGCCTATTTGTCGTTCTGCAATTTCCTCTGCTGTGGGATATGATCAAATCTACCTATTTCCCGAGCATCTTTGGAAAGCAAAGCGATAGGATCCTATTGTAATTCCCCAAAATTCAAACAAGGAAATGATTATTGTATATCATTACTCTATAAAAGTGCCCTTTACTTTTTTTTCTTTAATTCCTATATATTGTTCGTTGCCACTATTATTACACTTCAATAATTTATTCTATTTTGTCTTTAATCCTTATCATAAATCTATATCTATATATTCCTAATGGAAAACTAATCTGCGGTATAAATGTATTGTAGTTTTCCCTCCAAATATACATTTTTCGGGGATAGTATAGATATTTTATATCCTTCGGTCATCTATATCTGATTACTTTCTTTTTTTATTTTAAGAAAAAATCTAATAATATTTATCTAGATTTTTTCCTCTTTCCTTATTTGATTGTCTTTCCACTTTAACAAAATTTCTTTCTTTTCCTTATCCAGTGGCTTCTTGCTTTGGGAACTAGGGTTTTGTTCCCTTTAATTTCGTCTTCCAATCCTCTCTGATTCTCTCATTTATCTATGTAGATTAATTTTGTTTTATATATATATATATATATATATTTGATATTTTATCAATTAAAAAGTTTTTTATTTTTAATTGAAAAATAATTTTAATTTAGATATATTATCTTGGAAGTATTTCTTAATTTGGATTAGATTTTTTTTTTTAACTAATGTGTTAATTTTTAATTATGTTTTATATTCTTTTAAATCGAGTTGTTATCAGATTAATTCTTTTATATATAATAGATATGGAAAAATATGGCTTTACTAATATTTCATAGTTTACGAAATTCTCATTACGATATAGTAATAAAGAAAAATAAAATATTTGATTTCTCGATATTTAAGAATGACAATAGGCTGGTTCGGGATCGCTTATGTTATACATGTTACCTCTATCCATAAAAAACCTTTTTTGTCTTATCCCCTACCCATCCCTACTTAAAGCGGGCACAGGTCTGTGTGGATAATGAATAATATTATAAACACGGGGGTGTACTTAAGATAGAATTATGACTGCGATTGAAATTATTAAGTTTTCTTGATGTGTTTTATTATCTTCGGATAAGGGTAAAAATTATGATAACCTTCTCCGACCCATTCTCAAGTCGGACTGATTTTTTTATTCCATCATCGACCTAATTACCTGTTTAGTCTGGTATTCTATTGCTTAATAAGATCAGGTATCCCACGGGTATCGGGTTTGATGGATTTTTTTTTTACCATCATACTGGGTTCATTTAGTAGCGTTCTCTATTGAATAAAGTATAATAACTATTAGTTAATAATAAGATAATCGATATGACTAACTATACATTACTTAACATTTCGAACTAGTATTAATATATAATTTAATTTTGTATCTTCACGTGTAACACACGGGTGTGAATCTAGTTTTAATTTAACATCACTAAAGTCATCTAATCCAGTCAAACTATATCACATAATCCCGACACTGCGAGAATTGAACTATAGAGTTCCATTTAGCACATCATTTCAAAATTCCAAGTGCATAAACCAAAAAAAAAAAAAAAAAATAATCAATGGCGATGCCTTCCTTTCAGCAAATGATAATGTTTTTCTCCCATTCACAATGAATAACGAATATGCAAGAATCCATGTACACAAAATTCTTGAGCATGAGATTTGTTTTATTTAGAGACAATATGTTAACTTTTGTATCTATCAATAAAAAATTGTGTAGAATAAGATCTCGACGTTAATACTCACATAACAAATATGCTAGAATCCCCATGCACAAAAGTCTTAAGCACGTGATTTATGTTATTTAAAGACGATGATATTTAAATTTTGTCACAACTAATCTAGAATATGCAAAATAAGACCTTGACATTAAAACTCACATGAAAATTAAATAAGACATCGACGTTAATAATCGTATAACTTTTTTAATTAATGCATATTTTATCCATTTTTCTTCTTTAATTTCATATTGCAACTACGTTATGTGAGTATATCTTTTCAACTTAAGATCAATAATAAAAAAGATTGAGTACGAATAAAGGAGTTGAATACATTTGATCAAGAATGAAGCATCAAAATTAAGTGTATATATGATCAAGAATAGAGTATCAAATTAACTTTCCATCCTTTGTAAAAATTCCATTGAAAACTATATAAATGCAAAATGTCTCATTCAAGTTCAAAAATCGATTTTAATGGATAAAGAGGTAATACTAATATATTTTGAATCATTATATTATTATCTTAACAATTCTTTTTATGCCTCTGTAGGCTAATAAAATCCAAGCCACATTATTTGGTGACACAATCCAAATGTTTCATTATGCAATACAATTTGGAAAGGGAATGCCTACAAAATTCAAAATGAAAATATTAGACAAATAAATCATAACTTTCAGAATGTACACAAAGCAAAAGCCGCTGCATGGCAAATGGTACGTGCTGGTTTTATTATCCTAGACCGTATATCTCAAAAATTGTTTAAAGAAAAGATGTTTATCATGTATATAACGAAGCAGTGTTGGCAATAAGATAAAATCAATAGAATAATTTTTTTTTGAAATACAATTACAATTTGTATCATAGCAAATGAAGTGCATAAAGATATATATCTTTCTGAAATACAACGCACAGAAATCAATAATACAAACCTCTAACTACAAGAAATCAAACTCCTATATAGGAGACTATAAATTATATATAAAATGTAAACAAATTCCTACATAGAGGGAATCGAACATGTGACCTCTGCGTTCTAGGGCCTCAACCATAGCCTCTTAACCAAATAGACTAATGCCTCATTGGCCAATACAGTTTGAGAAACTATTGTATGATAATTTCTTTTTGATGTCCAAATTCAAAATTTACACGTATCTGTAAGAAATTTCGCTTTTAATAATCAAAATTCACTGCTAAAATACAACTACCAACAAGGCACAAGGACATATTGTACTTCATGTTGGAATATATTTTCCAAATTATGTTTTTTCATATGGACAACTATATGTTGCCTTTTTATGCGGAGTTTCGATGCAAACGAAAGTATCAGTCAAATGAGATCACAAAAGCCAAAAAAGTGTTATGCTGACAAAAAATATTATACATAGAGAAGTTCTTTTGTAATAAATTATTGCATATCTCAAATATAGTGTAACATACAACGTACGACACACGTTCTGTTAGTTCCTCTGTAAAGTCCATCAGATACCACTGGGCACACATTTCGTTAGTTCTTCTTAAAGTAAATTAAATTGATCATCACTAAACTTTGTCTAATATTACCACTTGCTCACCCAACTATAAAATATAACTCTTTGCTCATCTATCTTTACAAATTACTACACTTCCATCACTGGGTTCATATGCATCCATTAGAACTAAAGGAACCTCTTACTTGGCAAATGAAAAAATGATGTGGCGGATAATACTGTTAAATGATGCCAATTAAGTGAAAACTACACCACTCAAACACGCCTTATCGTTAACTACTCAAACATCTCCTTTTCCCTGGATTCTCCTCCATGTGTTGATTTATTGTTCAGCGCAGCCACCTTCTTGCTATAAAATCACACCTCAGATTCCCAGTTAAAAGCCTACAAATTAACAAAATATATAGATCATTGTTAATTGAGCTAATTGGGTTTCATGGGGGTAGGTGTGGGTGGTCTCAATCAAAAAACCATAAATTTCATCTTATAAATTTGTGTTAAATTGTGTAGTTAGGCTCAAAATCCGGCTGATTGCACTGAAACCCATTAGAGGGAAGCAGTTTTCAAGGTCATGTTACAAGAGAGGGATTGTTTATCTTTGTATATTTTCCTCGAATTTTGTCAACTTCACGCACTATCAATTTGAGATTTTAAATTCGTTATATGAAGTTTGACAATTAAAACGTTAGGGGTGTTTGAAATGTTTAGATTTTTGCACAGCTGGCAACATTTAACCAGCTACATCACATTTCCATCCACCATGTAAGACATTCCATTAATTGAGATGAGCCACGTGATGGATGGATAATAATTTATAAAGATCAAGGAGAAATGGGTCATGTTTTATAGTTAGATGAGCAAGTAGTAATATTGGGTAAAGTTCAAATATCATCAATTGAATTTACTTTTCTTCTTATGGTGCCCAATGAATTATATGAAAGGCTCTCATTAGACACATTAGGAGACCATATTGGGGGACCGTCCCTCAATGTATCCAAAGAGAGCTTGTCACATAATCCATTGTACATCATACATGGTGTCTAATGAACTCCATCGAATATGTACGTGTCTGATAACTAGTTCTGTTAATCGCTTCTATAAAGTCATTGTCTATATTCAGTGCATGTTTTGGAGTATTTTACGGTTTCTATCTCACAAAAAGAAAACACAGGGAATGGATATTTTGATTCTGGTCTCCCAATATGTCCAATGAGAGCCTGATACATAATCTATTAGATCTCTTATATTGCGTCCAATGGACTTCATAGAATATGTATGTGTCCGATAACTAGTCCTGTTAATTGCTTCTATAAAGTTAGTCTATATTCAGTACATGTTTGGAGTATTTCACGGTTTCTATCTCACAAAAAGAAAACACAGGGGATGGGTATTTGGATTCTTAGAGTCACCAAATATAAATAGCAAAATATTTCAAATAAGTATTCTTAAATGTGTAACAGCAGAGCCAGAGGGCTTTGAAACTTTTGCAGGTGCCGTACGTCCAAAAGCATACCTTAACCCAGAACATGAAGAATTGGAGAAGATTGATTTCTTGAAATTTGATATGCTTGTCTTACTATTTACATTCGATTAGCACCTCCAACGGTTTTCCTTTCCCCTAAATATAGAGGAACCCATTGTTATATTCCAATGATTTCCCATATGTTTAGGGACCCATTTTTTTTAAAATTTTTCATTTCTTTTAATTAAATAAAAATAAGAATAACATTTTTATTTAGTTAAAATTATACTTAATTTGTATAATAATTATAATTAATTAAGGTTAAATAATTCTAAGGTTTAAATTATAATAATGATATTTAATAAAAATTAACAATTATATAACATTTGAATTACAAAAAATATATTAATCGTATTAATAAAAACACAAAAAAAAATTTGGAACTCAAAATTAGAACTATTAAGTGTTAAAAACCAAAAGGATTAATTTCACAAAAGGTCCCCGACCTTTGGGTTTAGAATCGGATAGGTCCTCAAGCTTTTTTTCGCTCTCCTGAGTCCCCTAACATTTCATAAATGTTCACAATAGGTCCCTCTTGTCACTATTCCCTCAACTTTTCATATAAAATGATGATTATACCCTTTAATCTTTTAATTTTAAAAATAAAACAATTAAAAATATTAAAAATAATAAAAAAATTAAAAAAATACCCTCCCATCCCCTCCCAAGAAGGCCACCGGAAATGGTTGCCGGAGCCATTTTCAGCGGCCAAAAAGCTACCGGAAACAGTATCAAATTGTTGTCGTTTCTAGCAGCAGATATGTGGAGTGGATCCCCCCATTTTGCTACCCTAAATGAGCAGCAAAATGGGGGGTTTCTACCCCCTATTTTGGCTGCCGGAATGGCAGCGCAAAAATAGGGGGTAGAACCCCTCATTTTGCTGCCTAAAACGGACAGTAAAATGGAGGTTTCACCCCTCATTTTCGCTGCCAGAATGGTAGCAAAAATATTGTCATTTCCGGTAGTTTTTGTGGGGTGGAACCGCCATTTTGCTGCCCAAAATAGGCAGTAAAACGTTGCCATTTTCGCTGTCGGAATGTTGGCTCTGGCTGCCAAAATGGCAGTCATTTCCATTTTTGCTGCCATTCCAGCAGCCAAAATGAGAGGTGGAACCCCCTGTTTTGCTCCCCAAATGGGCAGCAAATTTTGGCTGCCGGAATGGCAGCAAAACTGTCACAAATGTCAGCAAAATGCTACCATTCTGGCAGCCAAAATGGAAATGCTACCATTCTGGCAGCCAAAATGGGGTGTTCACCCCCCATATCTATTGCTGTTTCTGGTAGCTTTTTAGCCTTCGGAAATAGCTCCGGCAACCCTCTTGGGAGAAGATGGGTGGGATGGGTGTTTTGTTTTGTGTTTTTTTTTATTATTTTTAATTGTTTTGTTTTTAAAATTAAAAGACTAAAGCGTATAACCGTTATTTTATATGAAAAAATTAGGTAATATTGACAAGAGGCACCTACTCTGCGCATTTATGAAGAGTTAGGGACCTAAGAAAGCGAAAAAAAGGTTGAGGACCTATTCAATTCTAAACCCAAAGGCTGAGGACCTTTTGTGAAATTAACCCAAACCAAAATTAATTCACGAGTGATATTGTCGTAACTATAATAGTGGCAATTTTGTAAATAAATAATGACATTCTTGTAATTAAATACCCTACCACAAAGACCATCCTTCCAAATATAGAGGAATACTATTTATCTCCCCCATATTTGGGAGGGTATGTGGGATGGTTGGAAAGATACCATCCGTCATATTTGGGGGTTTCCTCTAAATTTGAGAGATGGTATTATGAGCATAAATAAACCAAGTCATACATCGTCTCTTGTATGTTTCATCTTGTGTTAAAATACAAAATCATACAAAGTGTCCTTTTTGTATAATTTTTTGTTCAAATTACACAACCCTTATACATGTGTCATGCTAAATTGGGGGGTGAGTTCACGTGTATTTCATTCTTGTAAAAAGAAGACTATCTCCTTGAGAAATGATTCGTTCATTATAATATAAGCAACATTGCTCATTAGATCACTAGATCTGAATTATTACATGCATCGACCAAAGAGTTATCTATTCCCATAACATGAAGACTCCAAGCTTTCTGGTCAACTTGGCATTCCAAAATTAACAAAGACTCGTACTCTTGTCAATCTAGAACCGACATTTGGGTTTTGAGTTTAAATTAAATAATAAACTATAGTCCTAAGTCTAAGAAATAATATAAAATCCCAAACTAATATCGTCAACTTATATGGCATGCTTGAATACACCCAAAGCATACACATCACACATATGTTTGGAAGTATTTATAGGGCTAAACAGATTATTATTTCTACTGTACCTGCACGTAAATTCTTCAGTGCCACAATTTGTTGAAGTACCTGAGTTTTTCCCTAGCAGCAGTCAATCAATAAAGTTGTTGAGCAGATTCCGGTAGTTTTCTACCATTTTTTTTTTTTTAGTTTCTGGGAACATAAATTGGGGAAATTGACATTGCTCTTCTGTAAGAAATCCTGCCCCTAACCCGTCAACTCTGAATCCCCAATGGCTTCCATATCCTCTTCCTTTGCTCCAAAATACCAATATCCGTCCGAAGTTAAGGTCGGAGATGTTGTATACATTAAGCTTTCTTTAATGAACTACCTTATGTGGAGCAAATTAATGCTTCGTTTTATTGAAATGAAAGGCCTGAGTGGTTTCATCGACGGCACCACTCAAGCACCTTCCACGGTACCACCACATCTGAGTATCAGGACTGGAAGAATACTGATTCACTGGTAAAAGAATGGACTATGTCGACCCTTGAGGACGATGTTCTTAGACATGTAGCCTACTTCAGAACTGCTCGTCAGGTGTGGACAACTCTGAAGAATATGCTGGATCATCAGCCATTTACTGATTTTCAAGAAACCGGTATGTCGTATCTTTAGGCAATTATGAACCAAAAATCATTTTTCGTACTATGTTTACTGTGGCTATGGTTATCTTTTTACTGTGACTTGATTTTATGTTATATCAATGTGGATCTTTTGGTTTTGATTGAGTAACAGAGTTGTGCCGTATTGTAATTTGCGTGTTGAATTCTCATCCGATCTATTTCGTTTGATATATACTAATGCATCTTAGCGAGAAGGGAATAATTTTGGTACCCACCAACTGTTTGCTTTTAATTCAGAATTGAATGCTGAACCGGGGGGAAACTTAGCCGGTACTTGCCATTGCACAAAGCCGCACTCGCGGGTGATTGGGAGATCGGCCAAAAAGTTCAAAGAACAGGAAGAACCTGAGGCTTTCTGAGCCATTATCACAGGATTCTCTGAGACGGCACTAATTGTGTCTGCAAGGTCAGTGCAAAGGAACTATTTTTCAAAGAAGCTGGTGGAATTAATGTCACCTGAAGATCTAGCCATTAAAGGCCGTTTAGGCTTAACAGCACTTCATGTGGCAGCAGCAGTTGGTAATGAAGAACTCACCAAATTGTTAGTGGAGAAGAACCCAGACCTGCCTAATGTCAGGGATAATGCAAATGTACTAGCTCTCCATCTAGCTGCTGCAAATGTCCAAACGAATACAGTTACGTACTAACTAACTGTAACCAAAGAAGATGTCGAGCCAAAGCCATTTGAGGATAACTCCGGTGTTGAGCTTATTCATGCTTTGCTGCTTAGTGGATTTTATGGAAAACAGATCCAGATGCTAATGAAATAATCTAGGAACTTCAATAAAGAAACCCAAGATGCTTTTAAGTTGTTATTACTTCACCATATCATGAAGAAGAAAGGATAGAAAATGAAAGGTTGTATTTTCAAAATTCAAAATTGCTAATTATATTTTACCATTAATGTTTTAGATATTGCCCTGTCTTTGCTTCAGCGCTATCCAAAGTTGGCTTGGGGTGACCCTCCTCCATTGGTTCCATTAGCTGTAAACAGTTCCGCCTTTCCTGGTGGAACTCATATCAACTTTTGGCAACGGATCATCTGCTCTCGTTAGTCTTTTGATCTTATCTTCTTACTCTGAACTGAATGTTTTTTAGTAGGTTTTGTTTTTCCTGTTGTTCAAATTATGTATTAACTGAATCAATGGTACCAGCTGATGTAGCAGATTGTGCAATAAGTCATAATGCATGCTGTGTTGGACATTACCATAATATGTCTGGGATCTCAGACTTTAATACGAAATGAATGATCTTGTTAATCTACCCATTACATCATTTGTTTTTTTAAATCAATGGTATAAATATGGTCCCCATGCGTGTGTAGAAGTGGTTATGCATTTTTGTTGTACCATTAGCATTTTCCATGTGAATTTGTAAGATGATTAAATCTAATTGACTCGTTTTTATTGTTGTATATAGAAATTCAAACATTACCTCCAAAGCTCTGCAGAATTCCTGAAATATTAGGTTTGATCTTGTGGGCTCTTTTTTCTTCTGAATAAAATTTGTGAGTTCAAAACATGAATTTGCTGTGATATTTGTGTTTTACTTTCAGTTCCAGGGATTAAGCTCATGAATGAAACAAGGTTGTTGCATCGGCAAACTCTTGATCTTGTAAAATTTATCAGCCTCCAGATTCTGGAAATGGATTGCTCAAAAGTTATTCAATCAATTGGATGGCCGTTAAGACTTGCAATTGTACACGGGATTCACCAAATTGTTGAGGAGATTCTTGAGATATTTCCTTGTCAAGTTCTTCTGAGAAGCGAAAAAAATGAAACAGTCTTTCATCATGCAATTATGCATCGTCAAGCAAATGTGTTCAATCTTATCTACCAATTCGAGGACTACATAAATTTGATTTTAACAACACCTGATGTTTCAATGAATAATGGTCTGCATTTTGCTGGACCTTTGGAACGTCAGCAGAGACTTGATCTCAGGGCCACAGCGGCTGGTGCTGCCCTGCAGATGCAGCGGGAGTTACAGTGGTTTAAGATAAATTTGCTTTCATTGCGAGTATCAATTTCCTCTTCCTTTTTGGTATATAATTTAATGTAAAAACCATGGAACCAATATAATACATCATAAACAGTTAGGCCTTCCTTCCTACAACAACGATGGAAATCAGGCAGAACCCCAAAAATGCTAGTTTGAGGGAAGAATGGATCTCATGGAATATTTTTTTCTCCCCCCTACACAATATTTGTGGCATTGTTTGTTACAGGAAGTGGAAATTTTTATGCTGCCTCGAGACAAGAAACTGAGAAATTCAGAGGGGAAAACTCCTGCAATGCTGTTCATTGAGATCCATGCTGAATTAATGAAAGAAGGAGAGCAGTGGATGAAAGTTAAAGCAAATTCATGCACGTTTGTTGCTGCTCTTATGGCGACCGTGGTGTTTGCAGCAGCGATCACAGTGCTGGGTGGAAATAATCAGGAAAACGGTGTTCCAATATTTTCCAAACGGAAAGCGTTCAGAATCTTTGCCATATCAGATGCAGTCTCCCTGTTCTGTTCCATGTCCTCCATCTTAATATTCTTGTCTATTCTCACTTCTCGCTATGCAGCAGATGATTTTCTCTTCACGTTAACTAACAGAACGATCATTGGTTTAGCGACGCTCTTCTTCTCCATAGTATCCATGATAATGGCATTTGGCTCTTCTTTCTACCTGGTGTTTGGCAATAACCAGGAATGGATTCTAATTCCCTTAGCTTTGGTAGCCTGCCTTTCCGTTATCCTGTTCTTGCCCTTGCAATTTCGTCTCCTACTCATTACGATAAAAACCACATATTTTCCCAACCTATTTGGCCAACAAAGTCATCGTATCTTGTTCTAGATAAGAGGAGTTTACAGTAGTGGTGTAAAATGTAGTATTACTAAAACTAGGTTAGCATATATATATATATATATATATATCTGGGTCTATGTCTGTGATATGATATTCCAGTAAGTATTTTCTGAATTTTGAAGGTAAAAATGCACAGGTGCTTATATCAGATGTGTTATTCCTGTGCTTTATTAAGTTTCTTGTTTTATAATTTGATGAATGTAAAAAAACAGCATGTGATGCGCTGGAGATATGAGTTCAACCATACTCGATGGCTATGTGCTTTAAGCTACAGTCAAAGACTAATTGACAGAGAGGTGTGGTTCCAAAGATGATCCGGCAATGACGTTGGATGTGAATCTCCTATATATAAGATTATTATGAACCCCGATAGATTCAGTTATACAAGATAGGAGCTTGGCTTTGTTATGGTTCCACGAAAGCCTTTCTTAGAGCATCTTCACTTGTGGAGTGTATTTCATCTAAAAGTGCATACACCTCAGCAAATGAACAAGGTCACATGAAACTTTGTCTCCAATCCAAAGGTGTGATCTGATGTGGAATCTGAGTTGGAATAGACTGGATGGACAAAAAGGTCCAGTTCTAGAGCCCCGTGCCAGACGTCCAGTGGCCTTTCTCTCTCTTGTCTTGGACTATGAAGCCTGAAAAATTCTAAAGGGACATGAAAAAGAGATATTATTAGGTGACATTCTTATGTGACACAATTGTATTAGATGATAAAAAGGTAGTCATGTGATCATCACCCAATGAATGTGTGTCACGTGAGAATTTCACCTAATAATCTCTTCTTTTCATGTCCCTTTATAATTGGTCATGAACTCTAGCTGTGTAAAGGAAGCATTGAAGATGGTTTTTGGGTTTCAATGTTCAAAACACCAATTTTTACTAGACTCCTATCTATTTTTTATGCCACATTAACCACAATTGACCAAGACGATGACAATCTTTTCAATCACCCACCTGTGGTGGGTGTTCCCAACAAGAGAGAAGTGTCGGGAAATAATCATCACTTTACCACAAATTCAAACAAACGGTAAAACGAGCAAAAATGAGATAAAACGTAGTATAATATTTTTCTCATCCTTACAGTCTCCCTCTAACCAAACTATAGCAACACGCCTCAAGCCACCCACGTGCCCACGTCTCGCTCTCTCTCTCTCTCTCACAATTTTGTGGGCGGGTTTTTCACCATGTGTCAACGACATGTTTATATAGTGAACAAAACTTGGGGCCCAAGATTTCCTTGCACAATAATTCCACTCGTTTTCTTTTCTTACAAGGACTCCTTTCCTGAATTAAGGGCCCGTTTGACATGTATTATAATCAATTCTTTTATAATACATTTTAAATTTTAAATTTTTTGTGATACTTATCATTTTATCCTATTAACACATCATATATCTATCATATTAAATAATAATTTTTCACTTTCCAATAAAATTTAACCAATTAAAATAAGATAAGTGTATCAAAAATTCAAATTTGAAAATATATTACAAACCAATCCAATTATAAACGATACCAAACAGACCCTAAGTTCATTTTTTTCCAATCCAAGACATTCTTTTACTCTATTTCAAGAATTTAACCGTTACTTCGACTCTTAGCACATAATTTTGAGTCAATCCCCACTGTATGTTGGGGCCTACCATCATGTGAGCCACAGGCAGGCATGCAACAATGAGGATGACAAATGTGAGAAATGTCAGCGAACTGGATAGGATAATGTGAATGCAACTGGTTTGATATTTGATTTAAAAGTGTCCAAGTCTTATACCGTTCATGAAATGAACTAAAGATGGATTTTATAGAGAGAATTAGCGCCACAGATTTTTTGTTCTACATAAAATATAAGCGAACCACATTTTTTATTGGATTAGGTAAAGGTAGTAATTGACTTGATACCAGCCAACGACCTACTAGTTACCATCTAACACTTTTTTGGGACATTATAATCCAGTCATATGGTAAATTCCAGTCCTGCATTTTGCGGAACTCACTCTCATCCACATTATCTATTCTATTATACGAGTCTTGCTATTTGTAGATAATCATTCAGGTAATTTTTTAAAAAATAATGTAAATTCACCGTCTTATTCTTAAATTATTTTTCCTCAATCACACAATACACAAGAGTAAGATTATGAATTTACCGCTGTTTTATAAAGAATTGTCTAAATAATTATCTACAAATAATATTTTCCTCTATTCTTTACATTTTTTCCTACTACACTATATTGAATATAGATCTCCATCTCTGCCTAGTACCACCTTGTAATATGTAAATTGTAAATGAAAGGAATGAAAAAGAAGAGGAGATGAAAATTATTAACACCGCCACTAAGAACCACCTTAGAGCAAAATGGTGGTACCTATGAGTATATGAGCCCCAAAAATGTAATAATATGTCATGATTGGATTCTTTAAGGGATTATTAGAGATACAAATTTAAAGTCTCATCTCCAATGGGACTACGATTAACTTTTGATTTATCATCAGTTTTTGCTAGTTTAGTGGATTGAGTGACTTATCGCATGTTGAATGGAATATGTATATGTGGGATTGTGCATTTGGCAACAGATTATGAATTAAACAGAGGAATTGGTTGCAACTTATCTGAAAAGGACATCTAGCGCCCAAAAAATGCAACATTGGTGGGCTTCACTGCAAAAATAAAATATTGCAAAAATAAAATATTTAGGACCAATTTGCAATCCGGAAAATATTTAGTGACTAGTTGTGTCAACTTAAAATGAGAACGTGCGGGACCACATTTCACTTTTTCCATTATTCTATAGGAAAGTCAAACAAAATATAAATAAATTCAAGAAAAGGAACCAAATATTTCACGAGCTTGTACTTCATTTCTAGTCGTCTTGTAGTACTACTACAAACTTCTTGTACTACCAAATAGATCTTACAAAATAGTACACCTTACAAAAGAGTTGATCCAACTCCAAATCCCCAATAAAATTGCTTAAAAGGGTCTCAAAAACACGAATTACCGAATCCCAAGTTAGGCCATCTACATCTAACCACTGTGATCAATATGGTCTGTCATGGACCACCATTTATAATCTATTTTAATACGTTCAGTTATATACTGATAACTTAACACTTTTTCAGTACTTGATTCTGAGTATAGAAGCACTAATTCTATTACCTTTTGTCTGTGCATTCCTTTTTCTTAGTTGCATCCAGCGTTGTCAGGTATGTATTCGTGTTCTTGAGACTTTTTTATGAGTGATATCCTAATTAAAAGGCATTATTTGATCTTTGTAAAATAAGGACAACTACAAGACACACAGTTACAATCTAACACGTGAATATAGTTTAACTTTAATATGTTCGATTAGATACGATTGATATGTCAAATATATATGTTATCTTGTTCAATGCTCGTTGAGCGATAAAAGTTTCAGATTCGAATAATTTTGATAGTAGCTGATGCTACTTTTTTATGAGTGATATTCTAAGTATAAGGCATTATTTGATATTTGTAAAATAAGGACAACTACTAGACACACAATTATAATCTAACAAGTGACTATAATTTAACTTTAATATGTTCGATACTTCGATTAAATATGATTGATATGTCAAATATATATGTCATCTTGTTCAAAGTTGATTGAACGATAAAAATTTCAGATTCAAATAATTCTTACAGTAGCTGATGCTGAGTATAGAAGCACTAGTTCCATAAATTTTTGTCATTAGTTATCCCAGTGTATTGCTTTCTTAACATTGTTTTTTCCAAAAGGTACTAGATACATCAAACACATATAATATATATATATATATATGTATGTGTACATAGAATCCATTTCAGGTACTTTTTGGAAGTTTTATTAAAAAATCTCTCTCCTATGTGATATATATGGATGCATGCTATATAGATTTAACATACACATGATTTAAGTTTGAAATAAACATAGTGTGCATTTATGTGTGCCACATGAGGTGAGAAATTTTTTAACAAAATTTATGAGGAGTGCTTGAATTTTCCTACATATATTAATATATATTATAAATGCTCCTAAATAAAAACAATTCAATGCTAGTAAGATCTTGTATGGAATTAATTCCTATTTTTGGTAAATTTTGAAGAACACTCATTTTCGGTTATAATAACGTTTGTATAACACAATAACTGGTTTTCGGTTACAAATCTCGACATACGTTTTTCATTTTCTTTATGGAAAAATTGAGAACATGAAAATTACTGAAATCAATTAGATGCGTTTGCTTTACGCCAAGACTGAGTTGACACCGCCAACTAATTTCTTTTGGACATTTCTAAACAAACAAAACCGTTACAAGTCGGGGAAATTTGTTATATTGTTTGAGAAAATTTTCAAACTAGTTCTCCTCAAGTTAAGACAATTTCAAAATAGTCGATACGAAAATTGTCACCTCTTTTTCTAAGCGGCCAACTTATAACCTATAATATTACTTGGAACATAAATCTGTCGTTCAAAAACTTGATTGTTAAATTTATATAAAAGATTTAACTTTTTGGGTTGTGATTGAAATGAAGACTCCAATCATGTTCTTGAGACAATGTAGAGATATTTGCTTTGACTTTTGTAATACAATTCATGACTTTCGTATGAATAACTAGTTCATGAAAATATCGGATCATCACAAGAACATTGAACTGTGAAATTCGGAGATTTGAAGTTATATGAGTATTTGAGATTTGAGATTTGAGAATACTATATTTCTCGGCAGATGGTTTTTGGCATATATCTTACAGATTATTGTAGTTATACGATGTTTTAATATAATCAATAGCTCTGATAACTATACGCGTTCTTCTATTTTATTTCTTGAATATATAGTGGTTTTTTAACCTTTAAACAAAAGAAGGGGTCTGGTTTCAACTTTTCTTCATAATTGAGTCAGATCGGAAGAAATTCCCTCTTTTCTTCCCTCTATATATATATATATATATCGCTCTCCATAAATGCAAAGATTGTCCGGTACGAGCTCTCTCTCTCTCTCCGCTCAAAGGATCTGTGAATTTCCTTTTGATTTCAGATCAATCAATAATAACCATGTCTCAGGTATCTTTCCCACTTCTTCGTAATTACTTCTGATATGTTAATGTTATTATGTTGAATTCTTACATTTCCAGGCTAATCCCATCTGATATCTTCTGGGATTATTGCATTGCATATGTGATCTCTTTTGGATATGGAAAAAAAAAAAAGAAAAGAAAAAGAACTTGGATTGGTTTCTTGGCTTTAAAATGAAAGAAAGGATTTCGTTTGATCAAGAATGAGCTAAAATTACTTAAATTTACCACTGTTTCAAAGATTTTTTACATGGCTATTGAGTCTAAACCCAGATTTTGAATATCTGATTTTGGGGGTTTCCCTTTATAGATAGAATGGTTCTTTCTTTTTCTTTTTTGTTTCGATTTTTATATTCTTTTTCCCCTTAAGTTCTGTTTTCCATGGGAAGTAAGATAAAGAACAGCAGAGTTAGAGTAACAGTGGTTGGCAAAAAATGAAAAACGATTCATAATAGATGCAATTGTTAGGCTAACAAATTCTAGTTCTAAAGGTTGTCAATACTTCCCAGTATGTAAGTAGTGTATCTTGCTCACTTCTAGTTACATTTTTCTTCTCTTACCATACGAAAGTTCACCATTCATGAAATGAAATGAGATGACTTCAGTGCCTTTGTACATGCAATGAAGTCTCAAACTCTGTGCTGGCAGCATCCTCAAAAGAATTCTATCTAGTAGTTTATCGATCAGTATTCTATTCATAGTGGGAATGCTTAATAGAAGTTGTAAGTAGTGTATCTTGCTCACTTCTAGTTATATTTTTCTTCTCTTACCATACGAGAAAGTTCACCATTCATGAAATGACATGAGATGACTTCAGTGCCTTTGTAAATGCAATGAAGTCTCAAACTCTTTGCTGGCAGCATCCTCAAAAGAATTCTATCTAGTAGTTTATTGATCAGTATTCTATTCATAGTGGGAATGCTTAATAGAAGTTGTGTGCTCGTGATTGCAGACTGTTGTCTTGAAGGTTGGCATGTCATGCCAAGGCTGCGTTGGCGCCGTGAAGAGGGTCTTGGGAAAAATGGAAGGTTTGTCAGCTTTTCTTGATGCCAAATTTTATAA
>CAVNYN010277146.1:0-10693 GCA_963692815.1 Nyctanthes arbor-tristis
TTTGACCCGACCCAAGTGACACCGAGAAAATCACCCTGAGTTTTACCACACCTAATTTTCTACCCTTCGAACAAACCACGAAGAGTTACAAGAAAACTCTTCAAGGTGCTAGACTCACTAATTTTTCTCTCAACTCACTTGTACCACTTGTACATAAAAGAAGAAGAAAACATCTCTATTTATAGGCTTCCTTTCCTTGAAAGATAAGACAAACCTTCTATGATTTAGATTCCTTTTCCTCCTAGGATTCTTCTTCTTTCCCTTTCCTTTTCCTTTTCAACTTTGGATTATTTTTAGCAACAAACCCAACATGTGTTTGGCCACAATTCTTGTCCAATCATTGGTGCACTGCTATGTGAATAGGTCCTCAAATATGTCTCCTTCTTGTACACATCATCTATATACTCCATCACTGGAAAATTTCTTGAGCACAAGGCGGCAATTGCATGAGGACAAGGTATTCATGTAAGCTACCACGACCTACGAGTACATGTTTTAGATGTTAAACGCACTGCATTCATGTTCATTGAAGTGTGCCGTACCTCAAATTTCATAGTCCTGCAGTAGTCTACATGTTGATTCCCTGCTAGCTTCTTGTTTTTCTCCAGTATCTTCACAATCCTTGGACTTACCTCATTGTGCCAACGTTCACATGCCTCTTTCTTGCTTACAATTCACTTCATTAAGTAAATTCTAATATGTTCAAGCATTAGAATAATCAGTTTTTCTCTAGCTGCCAAGATTGTGCTATTAAATGACTCACATAGATTATTTAACAATAGGTCTGAACATCTTCTTTCTCTAAAGTGTGATCTGCTCCATTGTACAGTAGGCTTATCAGACAACCAACCATATGCCGGGGGATCAAGCTCCTTTAGTTTCTGCATTTCAGCTTCCCAATGCGATATTGTAGTCGCCCTAGCTGCAGACCAAAGGGAATTCTTCAAAGCCAACCCTTTATGTTCCCCACTAAAGTTGTTATATAGATGTCTTACACAAAACCTACGCTCTGCCTCTCCATACAATGCTTGAATAGCCTGAATCAAGCCTTTTTGTTTGTCTAAAATGAAAGTCCACCATCCAGAATGATGAATCTTCAAATCTATTCCTCGATCTCTCCAAAAACCAAGTCCAATTTTCTCTATCCTCTCTATCAACTACAGCATGTGCAATAGGGTACATGCCATTGTTCCCATCAACTCCAACTGCACTTAGTAATTGTCCTTCCTGCTCAGTCTTTATAAAACAACCATCAACTCCAACTACCAGCCTACATCCATCTAAGAACCCTTCCTTCAATGCTTCCAAACACACATACAATCTATGGAACTCACCGCCACGCCCTTCGAGTTCTATTGTGCTTCCAGGGTTTGTAGATTTTAACTGCTCACAATAATCCCAAAGTATTCTATAATGCTCTGCAACCCCTCCTCTGATAATATTTGTACACTTGGCTCGACATCTATAGAATTCCCATCGAGAAATATCTCCTAACCCTTCTGCCCTAACCTTATCACAGAAACCTCCTAAACTTAACTTTGGATGCTGCCTAAACTCAAATATATATCTATGAGCTAAATATGTTCAAGATACCCTCATATTTCTGAACATCATAGGACAAGTATGCTTTTCTTTGTATGTCCGCACAATGAAATTGGAAGTTCCATTTTCCTGTTTTGCATACAATACCCACGGACATCTAGTTTTGCATTTTGCTCTATACCTGTCTTTTTCATCTTTTACCCACTTTAGATCCCTATTGGCACAAATGGCATACTCATTCACTGCATCTTTAAGAATTCTCTTTGACTCAAAGACTTGATCTATAGTAACAACATTAAAGAAAATTTTAAACTTGAATTTCTCTTAAGTAAACAAAAATGAGAATGAAGAAGAGGATAAATCTCCAATGAATGCTATAAGGTAATATTTAGGTTGATTTGCTTACTAGTTCTAAAACGAGGCTCAGTCATATCAGTGCTCAGGTTAAAAACATGTTCTCTTGGCCTCTTTGTACCACAAAACTCCTCTTGTTCACTATCTAGGCTCTCCAGTTCATCAGAGTTTCCATAGTCTGAGTCTTCTGCTGCTATCACATCTCTAATCAGGTCCCTCAAGCCCAAGTCAATGTTTACATTTCCATTTCTGATTTCCTCTTCATGAATCTCTTCAGCATCAGACTCATAATCAGAATCTTGCATGTCAAAATCATCATACTGGGCTTGATGTGTATTTTCTTCCCCCTTGTCAGTTTCTTCTTCTACGTGTTGCTGCTGCCTGATATCATGTGTTAGGTTGCGTTCATTTTCATGGGGCATTTCAGCTCTTTCATTAATATCATTTTCAGGCACTCCAGTCCATGCAAAACCTTGTTCCCAATGATTCCAAATGGCCCGTTGTTCTTCATTCAAGTCTTCAATGCAAACAACAAAAATAAAATTAACGAAAGAACTCTATATAAAATGAAGTATATATGCATGCTGTTGACTTAGAAAGGGTATGGCTAACCTTGTTCTGCCTCTTTATTGAACAAAAATAAGGTATTTTTTTCCCGTGATGGCTTACGGCTAATAGCCCAATCGGGTAGTTTTTCCCTAGTTTTCTAAAGATAATGACAATGGCGATAGTTTTCTAAAGATAATGATAGTGGCAATTTTAACATAGTACAAAACATCATCAAATCGAAGAAAACAAAAGGCAAGAACAAAGATAACCAAAGACCAAGAACAAAACTAGCCAAAATAATATAAAGAAACACCACCAAAAGACCAATAGAAAATGTCACGCCCCCGCTAATTTTACAATATTTTCGAATATCTTATATTAATTTATAAATTTTGTAGCGGAAGCTTCAATTCAAACAGTGAGGATTATATCTCACCATTATCTTATATGTTATAAGATGTAAAAGCATATATATTATAGATGTGGGCATAAAAATATTAAATTTATGATAACTTCAAAGACAGGTTTACACTACATGCACAACTCTACTCCCGTTCGCTAGCACGATCCAACTCTTGGCTTGCCTTACTTTTTAAATGTTATAGCTTCGATCATCTACAAAAATTGTAGTAAAGAGGGAGTGAGTACGAAGTACTCAGTGAGTAACACAATCCTTTTATTCACCTTTCGTTTGTAAAACTCATTTCTAAGAAAAACCATTGTATATACAAAGTTTTTCAATGCACAAAAGGGCCCTATCACTAGTTAAACTACTACCCGTAGTGCGCGCCAGATTAATATCAATTCAATTAAGTGGATCCACAATGAACCTAGGTAGACCCATACCGAAATTCCAATTCAAAGTAAACACCACACTAATATTCCATATCCCGAGATCATTGAATATGTTATAGTGCAGGAAACAATTCAGAATGGTCAAGACCACACAATCACAAAGCAATTCAAAATGAGTAGAGCATTAACTAGCGATACAAATGCAATAAACTAATCTTTCTTTCAATAATAATGCATCAAAATCGATGTTTGTCTCATTAAAATCATCAATCAAATACACACTTATCTTATCAAAACTTTATGCATGTAGAAAAGGAATCAAAGTATTAGGTTACTCACATCAAATATTCTTCGAATAATTCACGTGAAAAAATATCCTTAAAGCCTTGATATTCCTCAATTAAAGCTATTTTTCAAGCTATAATCCTTCTATATATGGTAAGGGACCCTTTTCAAAGGATAAATAGTTGTTTTAGTGAGTTTTTATTGGTTTTCTCCTTCCCTCAGCCATGTTGGACGAATTTTGGGGTTTGGGAAAGCAAATAGAATGTTTTAGGAGTTTAAGGACCCAAGAGCCCTTTATATAATAGTTAGGGCTTAGTTAGTTTTAATAACTTTTGAGTTCTGCCAATCACGTCGCGACGTGGCGACGTACACTTGGTGGGAAATTGTCTGAGAAGTCCTTTCCCTTGCATTATCTTTCAATTAAGTCCCCGCTCTTTAGTTCATGTCAATTAAGTCACTACACTTTAATTTTTGTCAATTATCAACCAAATTCTTTCTTTAGTATCAATTGAATAACAATATTTTAACTTCTAATGCAATTCAGGAAATCTTAATGATATTCAAGTAATTCTTCCAAAACAGCAATTATATTGATTACCTTAATTTGTAGAAATTTCCGGGATGTTACAAAAAAAGGTCCAAGATGCTGCATAAAGCAAGATAATACAACATATATGCACAATAATTGAATTATTAGTGAGAAGATTTCTCGAATACTATCCAAAGGGAAAAATTTACCGTAATTTGATGACTTTTCGCTGTTAAGCCTCATTCTCAGGTGACCAATATCCATCACTGAACTAGAAATCATTTATTGGAGAACGGCAAATTTTTGTTGGACTTGATAATTCTTCTCTCATGATTTTAAGGATTTTGAAGGGTTTTTCACGGTTTGGTCTTTTATGAAAGTTCAATTGCCAAGTTCATTTGATTTTTGTATGAAAAATGACCAGGCTACCCTTTTGATTATTTTGGCGTGAGAAATAAAATCTGCATAGGAGATATGGAAACGACATGTTTTAACGGAGATTGACGGTGGGGTTAGATGGTGCAAAGAAGGTGGGATTCAGGGTTATAAATGCCAAGATTGAAAGGATGAGGTTAGATGGCACAAAAAGAGCAAAGGATAGGGTTATATGGTGCCAATTAGCCTAATAGGATTAGGATAATGTATCCTTTTATTTACTTTGGACAACATTAAAAGCAGTAGGATATATGCCTATGATAAGGATGTTATTTACTCTTTTAATCCTTCATATGGTATAGGTATTTGTTAATACCCAAAATTCTGTACCATAAATCCGCCCCATATATATTGCCGTTGGAAGAAGCAACGTTTTAAAATTTGAATCGACCATTGACTTGAAAATTGAAGGCTGGGTGAAAAGTTACATCAAATTGTTGAACTAGTTTGTGTCTAGTTGGGAGTGAGCAAGTCAACTTTGAAATTTTTATTATTACACCGTAATAATACATGTATATAATAGTTAAACCGGACTAATTCCTGAATTGTCAGTTAAGTCTCCTTTCCAATTTGTGGGTCGAATCGGTCCTTAGAATCAAACTATTGTTTCTAGTTCTTGTAATAAAACTGAAAAGGTGGTAAAGGGTCAACGTCTACTGGCCTGAGATAATGGGTTTGGGGTCCAGTGGTGCAAATATAAATAAAACGCGAACTTTTCTTTAGGTGTTAGTATTTTATTTGTGTAGGTGATTAAGATTAAGACTTGGTACCTGACAGTAATCAAGAAAAAAAAAAAAGATCGCTTCGAAATCGACACGATTTGCACCAATTAACCCCATCCACGATGCTATTTTTGCTTTTTTTCTTTTAATTTATTTAAATCATATTAATAGACTATGATTGTTCAACAGGGTCTAGAAAACGTACAAGAATAGGACATGAAGAAAAATAAACATTCGTGGAGGCCCAAGTGATTTACTCGGAATTTGGTTTCCACAATAATAGTAAAAGTTTATGTGGTCCATCAACTTGGTTAGTTTTATTTTTATTAAAAAGTAAAAGGTTCGTAGGATGCTGGAGGATTTCTATAGAATCAGATCTGGTTTCAAATTTTGAAATTAGATCTGATCATACGACCGCATGTAATAACTTGTGCGGCCGCACCAGGCCACATGGGGCAGTCTGATGGAGCCGCATGACTGGTCTGGCCGCATAGAAAATCTGTGCGGGCGCACAAATAGGATTTGCGCCCGCACAAGATAATTGTGCGGCCGCACCACCCTATGCGGCCTGGTGCAGCAGCACATGCCATTACATGCGGTCGTATGGATCTGTCTATACAGCCGCATGACCAGATCTGGTTCTATAGAAATCTTCTAAGATACTGTGCTAGCATTAGTTACTACCGTCTACCAGTAGTGGTTTGTTTACCTGAAATAGCATCAGTTACTACCATCTACTAGTAGTGGTTTGTTCACCAGAAATATGTTCCTATTTTTGTTGATGTTTGTCATGCGCCCAAAGTTTCTCTTTAGAGTAATGATGAAATTACAACATTTGAACTAGAGACGCTACACTTGCGGCCCCGACACAACCCGCTATCCAGATAAGCCCACATCAGACTAGCCGGATTTTTTGACCTAAGGCCCGACCTACCCGAGTGACCCATGTGCCCCACGGGTTAACCCAGCCCACGTGGGCCTTTCTTTTTTTTTACTATATTTTACATTTAAATTTTATAATAAATACATTACAATTGAAATATTTCAATGGAAAATTTACCAAATTTTTTAAAGATATCACTAGTTTTTTAGATTTTTAAATTCTAATTAAAAAGTAAACATATAACAAGAAAAAATTAAAATTTTTAATAATAAACTTCAGATATTCTATTACATATAAAATCTTGAAATTCAAATATTGTTTACATAAATTTATATAACTAACAACTAATTAGTTTTAACACTTAAACTTTTGAAATTTAAAACATAATAATATAAATAACTATTCATTAATTTGTATCACTATAGTTATAGATTTATAGTATATCCTAACTATTAACATAATGACATAACATAACAATACTACAAAAAAAAAAAAAAAATTCAAAACTTCTTACTCAAAAAGGGACGCTTGCAGCGCCTTGCTGCAGGCAGCTTTTTGCCTTTTAAAAAGGCAACATTTTCTGATAAAATATCACCAGATGATACTATCCAACAATACCTTTTGGTATTACAAGATTTAGGAGATCAATCTCTGAAAACTTCCAACTTCTATAGAAGAAAGTAAGAAAAAGGTGTACATTCTCGATGTAGAAAATATCACCTTACTTAGATCTTTCTTGGGGACTGCAAATTATGTCTGTCCCAAAAACTTGATTTCATATCGAATTTGGAGAATCGAGTTCTTCCTTGGATTCAGTGAATGAAGTCTCCAGAGATTGTCCAAAATACATTTATGTTCTGAACTCAAGTTTGAACGTCGTGTCTCTTGGAAATTATTCTTATGAATATAAGGCACAATTGTTTCATCAGAGGAATTAGTTTCAACAATGGAATTGTTGCTACATGGGATAAACCCTTTTGCCAGGCAAAAGGCTTTTGGCCTTTTTATGGCAAAGAGCTGCCAATGGCTCTCTGCCAAGCTTTTGAATTTAATTTTTTATGGGCCAGTGGGTTAACCGCGGGCTCAGAAGCCTTGAGCCAGACTGCCCAGTTCACCGCGTGTAATGGCCCGCGAATCGGACCGGCTGTCTCGGGCTTTTCCAGGAGTGGTCCGCCCATGTTGACACCTCTAATTTGAACGATGAAAATAATAAATTATCTCGTCTCTGAAGATAAAGAGGAATAGTCTATTTTTAGATTTGGACGGAAAAATTCAATTGCCTATCTTGGAAATTCTTGCTTTATACATATATATATATATATATTTTCTTTTGAAGTGCTATTAAATGTTATATGGCATTGGAACATACTTTAGCTAAAAAATCAACCAACTATTAAAATTCCGTATCTATATATATATACACACACATATGTATATATATACATAATACTAATGTCATTGCTATTTTTATTTTCTCGCCCATTTTCACTTGCTAAATCAAGTAAAGATATCTTAACCATTCATCTTATCACCCAGTCTAAACCCTTCATTTATTATTATATGTTTTTAATTTATATTTTCATTTATTTAGATATTTGTTCATATTAATTAATTAAAATCAGCCACCCATTCCATCCGAGATTATCTCTTTTTGCTTCCTGATTTATCTTTCATTCATTGAGATTATCTGTTTTGAAAAGGATGTATATCCTCTGATATGGATATTCTTCTTCCTCAATTCATGCTGAAATTTCGGCTGGTTTCAACCTTAATCTTCGTTCTTCCTCCCATATAATTCAAATATCTATTTACTAATTTTTTTAAAACCTAATTTTTTTTAGTTAGGAATTGTAATAAAATTGAATATATAATGACATATTATATTTTCTCAAAGGATATGCTCGAAGAAAAACAATAATATATTACTTCACAGCAAATAAAGAAAAGTCAATGTGTTCCGTTATTTGTTTTAAAAGTAAAATATTTATTGAAGTATTATGGTATATATTCATTTTTTCGCGGGAAAATTCGCTTATATTAATTCATGTTTTTAGATTTCCAACATCACAACTTATTATTATTTTTATTTATGCTGGAGATCAATAATTGATCATATTATCTAATCAAATTATCATATATATATATATATTATTTTCTTATTGGATATATTGTATATTTGATGATCATTATGAAATTTTTAATCTATTTACCTTTTAAAACATGTATAGTTTTCAAAAGACTATTTCTAAAGGGAGATTTCTTAATTATTTACTAATACATGTCATTTGTGATGAATGAATTTTTAAATTAGTTTTGTTTCTTTATTAAAGGTTGATGATTTCATAAATTAGAAATGGTCTACGGAATGATATATATAGTGGTGATATTTTTTTAGTGTCATATGGTTAGGTTTAAGATTCTTCTAAATTAAATTATAATATGTGCCTTTTGCTTGTTTTATCAAATTCGATGTTCTAAAAATTCGGATAAGTTATCGAACCACAAAAAAAGATAGGTTAAGGGTCGAAAATGTTGAATTGACTCAAACCAAAGTCAAATCGATTTTAATTAAATAATTGAAAAAAATTAATTTTTACTTCAAATAATATGATTTTGTGTTTTATGCAGGCTATATGTATTTCAAATATACGTGGCGTGTATCCATACACGCGCACATGGTGGGGGAGGTTTTGTAACAATATCTCCTGAAGGTTTTGGAAAGGGACTCTTGATTATTTGATTTTTTTAATTTTTATTGTTTTTTAATCTATTTTGACCAGTTCAAGTGACTTTTAATTTTTTTTTAAAACCGATATTTGGATAAATAGTTTTTGGGGTAAATCGAACTAATTTTCTGGCCAATTCCTAATTTTTCCAATTAAAGTAGTAATGACAGTTCAATTCTTTAAATACTGATTAAATTATGTTAATATATTAACGTATTCGTCTTTAGAAGATGTTTATTGAGAAACATTACATATCACTAATACATATTAGAAAATTTGAAAAAAATCAAACAGATAAATAGATCACGTGTACATTTTGTAGAAAAAGTTTTTGTTAACTCATCACGACAATTTTATACAGGTATTTCATGGGTTAGAAATTGAAAATGTCTGAAAATTATGATACGTGTTAAAGAAAGTCAAACAACCGATTATACTATAAATGTTGTATACATGTATTATCCTTTATCATTTATTCAAATATGTTTATTGGATGTAATATGTATCATTTGCTTTATTAAGTTAATATATTTATATTTGTTCCTTTAACAAGTTATTATATTCAGTAAAATTGTACTTCTTATGATTTTGTGTTAAGCATTTGTACTATATTTGAATGGGATATATTATTTGGTATTATTTACCTGTGCAACGCACGAATGATATTACTAGTAAAAGCTTAGACCAAAGCAGCTGAAATGTAAATTTCCAAGGCAACGCGTGAAGCAAGCATTGTCTTGGAATGTAGCATACCATTGCCCGCAAGGCAGCCGTGTCACGCATGGACGTGGCTGCCTTGCAGCCTTTTAGTTTTTTTTTACGTTTCCATTAATCTTTTTTTTATAAGTTATTATTTATGTTCAAATCAAATTTATGCTCATTTCTTTTTTGAATTTATATTTTCTTTAGAAAATAATTTTTTTATCTTTATATTTTATTATGTAAAAAAGAAATAAAATATCTCTTATTAATTAGTTTCCGACCTAATTTGTATTCAACTTATATTCAATCCATTTTAAAAATAGTATTGAATGATTCCTATTTTAAAAAAAAATTGGCATATATATATATGTATGTATATTGTAATAATTATATAATGTCATCATCACGTTATAAAGTGTCATAAAAGTTACAGTTGTTTAATTAATTTATTGTGTTAATGGTTATTTTTTTTAGTGTTTAAATAGCATGCCTTTTCTTGTGGGTTTTAAAAAATATTATTGTCTATGTTTTAGAAAAATTTATTGTTATTTCTTTTTCAAACTTGCAATTTTTTCTTAAGACCCAATGAAAATATGTTTACATTTCCAATCTTTGTATTTTATAATTATAAGTATTATGCTTAAAAAACTATAATTATTTATTTTGCTAATTTAGAAAATTTTAAATTTTATTGACATTATGTTTTTATTATTTTTGGTGTAAAAAACATGTCTTTATTTCTTCATTTATTTTTTTATTACAAGGCTACTTTGTAGCCTCTATTATTATATCTTAATTTTTTTTTAATTTTTGTGCGCGTGAAAAATGGAATATGAAAATTGAAAGGGTTGTGCATACAAGGATGCTTTGTATCCCCCTCCTTTTTTTTTCAAGGTTTTCAAAAAATTATAATAAACATTTATGTCCCAAAGAATGATAATTGTTTTCCTAATTTGAAATTTTTTTATTGGAAACAATCACATCCTATTTAGATTTTCATTTTCGTATTTTATTTACATTCTTAAATTGTCTATTATCAATCATATTATGGCACATCTAGGAGGTGCCAACTCCCGTCTCATGTCACATGACGTGCATATGTGCAATCACATGAGACGAAAGTAATGTTTTCAATCTTTGTATTTTATTTTTTGAAAACTAAATAAAAATA
>CAVNYN010277149.1:0-22826 GCA_963692815.1 Nyctanthes arbor-tristis
CCACCATTTCTCAATGCAAGCTCCTGCATTAATGAGGCCCATTGCCCACCATATCCAATATCAAAATCTACAATGTGAATCCTATCAAATCCTTCAAAGGCTTCAAGGAGGGCTTGGTTGCAAGTAAAATTGGCAAATTGTACAACAGGGGAGATTTCTGAGAATGCTTTGTATGCACCAATCTTAAAGATAAGACTATAAGGAGATGCAGTGGCACTAGAGGAGTTGGTGGTGTTGTTAGTGTGGAGGAGAAGTTGCAATGCCTCCTTGCAATAGAAAGCAGCCCTATAGAAAGGCTTACCAATTGGAGAGAGCTGGTGATTGAGCCGCGCCAATATCCCTTGCGCCAGTGCCGGACTCGCCGGATTTCCAGTCTGGACAAGCTCAGCAACCTTGTATAACTGATCAATTATCGCCTGTTGCTGTTGCTGTGGACAATGTCCAAATTCGTCCCCTTCCATTTTGGGCTTAGGACCTGATCCCATTGCTGCTGCTGCTGGCCTTTGCTGCAGATAATGAGGAAGTAACTGAAATTGTTGAGCAAGGCCGTCGGTGGCCAGTGGCTGCTGATGGTGATAAAGTTGTTGCCTTGCCATTAACAGCTCTTGCCCGGTATCTAAATACGGCCCTTTAGGGACTTGGCCGCCAGGTGGCTCGAGACCTGCAGGGTTGTGCCTTTTCGCCGATGGTGGCGTGAAAAGATTCTGTTCCGGCTGCTGTGCATAAGACAGTGGCATAAAGAGTGAGGGATTCAGGGGGTGCTGAGATTGGTGTTGGTTTATCAGCATCTGCGGATTGAATGCAGAATCAAATGTCGTCTGTTGAAGAGAAATTGGTCCGAGATTGTCAGGTAGATTTAAAGATGGGTTGCTGGATCTGTTCAAGGCGAAATTTAAATTGTGTAAAGACGTGGGAGCGGAGGACATAAAATTTGAACCGAATTGGCCAACCAGGCCTGCACCGAATGTTTGATCCACGACGCCAAAACCACCGTTGAATTCAAAATCGGTCGCCGTCGCTGGCGGCGGGCCACTGCCGATTTGGAGAACCTTGTTCAGACCGCCCATTGAAAGGTCCTCCACATCCCCCATGATCCACCGGAGAATGGACTGCTCTTGGCTGGGCGAGGCCGTAACAGATTCCGACAATACGCTCTCCCACTCGTCCATTGAACATTTTTCCGTGGTGGGAGGGGCGGTGGTGGCGGCAGATACGTTTCCGATCTGGAGACTTGGAGGCACCGGGAGGAGCTCACAATCAGCCCCGGCATTGGAGCTGGTAGCAGTGGTAGAATCTTGCCTCCATTTTGAACATGAACTAGTATTATTCCCTGAAACCGCGGCCACGGCGACCGTGTCAGTAGAACCAGAACCACCACCACCACCAGCTGTGCTGCCGGCGCCGCCTAGAGAAGAAGACAGCGTTGACAACGACGTTAGCCTGGTCGGACTCCTTGCCGTATCCAGGACACTTGTAGGCTCAAAAAAACTATTCAAAAAACAATTCTCCTTGAAATTATTGCTCCCCCAACAAGATGAAATGTCACTTTCTGCAATTCCTAAATCCAACACCCCCTTCCCCTCAAAACCAAAGGCTAAGGGCATCCCCTTCACCCACAGAAATCAATCTTTTCCTTCTCCAGAAACAAAAAATGAAAACAAGCCAGAAACTATAATCAAACCCAGACTACAAATTTACAGAGTTACAACCCACAAACGCTTCTAAAATGCAGTATACACTTAAGAACACTACCTGCATCTGCATGTAAAGATTTGGAAAAACATTTAATCCCGTCCACTGGTTGGAAAAATGTATACAGAACAGATTGTGGTGAAGGAGGTGGCGGTGATATTCAAGAAACTTTTCTCTTTTGCTTTCTTTTTTTTTTTTTCTCCTGTGTTTCCCTAGTCCACCGAGTACCCTGTCTCCCTTACGTTTTCTGCCATTGATGTGTGTAACATTAAAATGTCGTAAATTGCCCCACCTTCCTTCATCCCCCCCTCTCTGGCTCTCTCTCTCTACAAGATGTTATGTATGTATGTTCTCTGTGTGTACTGCATGTATGTATACTTATCTACCCTAATTTTTTTGGAGACGAAATACACGCGCTACGGAGAGCGTGGGACAGAAATCAGTAGCTTTTTTTCATTTTTTCTGTAATGTTGTACTGTGGCTTGAAATTCCAGAAAAGCCCTCCAATTTCCGCGGTGCTAACTGCTAACAGTGCATTTTGAGCAACGATGTCAGGGTACTTTAGTACCTGCGCTTTCTGATGTTCTGGTTTTCGAAACTGAGAATCTGATAATGAAAAAGGCGGGTGGGATTTGAAAACATCGAGAAGACAGATTCCACGGTCGAGATTGTTTCTACCAGACCAAGATCAACGAGATCGGAAGAGCGTCGTGTGGGAAAGAGTGTTGGAAGAGGAGTAAATGGTCGGGCCTTGGCCCTTGTGGTGTTTGAGGACTCTTTGGTCAATTCGTGGGCTTCATTGGCCCGGTTCTGGTGGAAAAAATTTAAGCTACTTCAATCCAATCAGAATTTCTCACGTATGAACTATCTATATAATTAAAAAGTTGAGTTGTTATTGATTGTTAAATGACACTTAAATAAGTTAAATTTAATTATTAATTTATACCATATTAGTATTGTTAACTAAGAGTATTAAATTTAACTATAAGTTCAATTGTCAAAGAGTGAGCCACAATTCATGAATCATGACTTCCGATGAGCATTTCCCCCAAAATTTTAGGGCAAACTCCAATTTCAGCCATAGTTTAACTTCTAAAAAAATTAAGAGGCAACTTTTTTAAGAGACTCGCATTACTTATAATGTGAATCAAATTGGGGTGGTGTTTGAATTTGTATCGCTGGAAGTTGCTGTTTGGGAATGGTGGACGAGATTCCATTATTTGAAATTGTTGTACGAGCTGAAGAAAGAAACTCCGATGAGAATTTGGAATGCTGATGAGAATTTTTAAACTATCCATTTGCATTGACAGCTTCTGATGGTCAATTTGCATATTTCTTGTTTTCCTATGAGTCAAAGTCAACTATTTATAAATTAAAATAAAAAAATAAAATGATACATCAAGTGTTAAGTTTATTATTAACTTTAACAACAAAATCAGTAACTTGTTAAAATAATTCTTTTAACAACTACTTTAACACCACCAATGTAAGTTGTTTATTGAATTGTTAACTAACAACTCCACTAACAATCTACTTTAACACCATCAACTGGATGCTCTTAAAGCCCTAAATATAAGATTTTTAAATCCACATATTGGTTTTTTATTAGTATAGAGTATCCTAAGAAGGTACTCTGGAGTACTTGATTTTTTCTCCTTTCATGTTAGTAGTCTGATTACTGTAGCTCTCAAAAAGATATTTGAAAAATTTTTATTTCAGGCAGTGTTGTGAAATATGAAAAAGCATTAACTTAAATGTGTGAGTGATAAAAATATGATCAATATATATAATTAAATACAAGCTATAACTAGGCGTGAAGCACAAACCTTTAATCCTTTAACATAAACACCTCTAACGTTATTTATCATTACCATTGATAGGCCAACTTGTCATTTTAACATCTCTAGTCGTCGATTGTATTATAATACTCAATGGTTGATGATGGATTTTTACTTGAGAGTATTTTTAGCTTCTCAACTCTATCCGCTGTTTTGACATCACTAGTTCGGTCATCGGTGTCTTGAAAAAGGGGTATATTATTATACTTAAAAATTGATGATGAATTTTTTGTTAGTTCGACTTTGTTACTTATAATCTACCTCTTGATTATGTGATTTTTACTTAAGAATGCCTTTTGCATTTATTTTCATACAACAAATAAAATGATGCGAATTGGCAACTGTTTCTATGATTGGTAGATCTTAACTCTTAATCCATTCTTTTCTTCATAAATCAACGAATACTGGTTAAGGTTAATCAGTTGTCTTAATTAATTAAATACAATCCATCCGACAAATGTGAGGAGGAAAGAAAAAGTGACTGGCTCCCCACTTTTACCTTTTCATTATTATTATTATTATTATCATCATCATCATCATCATCATCATCATCATCTTATAATCCACTATTTTTCACTTTATATATATATATATATATATATATATTGTGTAACGCGTTTTACCTAGGAATGACAATTTTACACTCAAAAAATACCCACAGGTACCCACCTCGTTAAGTATTGGAATGGGTATGAGGTGAGATTCTCCACCCCGAACTCTTATCGGGAAGGGAACGGGTTTTGCCTCTCCGACCCAATACCCGATAGCATTTTTTTAATTATTAAAAAAAATTGGTATAGGAGAAGAACCCATGAGGATTCAAATCCTTACCTCTAAAATTAAATCAATGTGCCTTGACCATTTTGTTCAATATTCTTTATGTTAAATTTTGAATTAACTTTAATATATAATTCAAAATTTGAGTTTCTTTAAAATAACTTTAAATTTGATGTGTCATGTGTGAGTGAATGTTTGATTGTTTAAATTTTGACGTGTTGTTAAATGACAATGATAATTTAGGCTTGATGTATAATATTTTGGATTATTTTTTCATGTAGTTTCTAATTTTTTTTTTTAATTTTTTTGTATTTTCTTAACGGAGCGGGTAACGAATTTTTTTCTCGTACCCGTCCCGAACCTCCCCCACCCTGTACCCAATTGAAGCGGGTACAGGGTGGGGGTTTCCTTAACGGGGGTGGGCCTACTCGCCCCATTGCCATTCCTACTTTTACTCTTTTTTTTTTTTTTAAAGCAACGAAAAGGGTAAGAATATGTTTTACTTTTCACCATAAGATTTTATTTTATAACTATAAACTATATGAAGTTTAATTGATATTCTATTATATTCATATTACAATCCTATTCTAACACCATTAGGTGGTATCTTTATAACACCATTTATGACATGAACATAGGCACTTATAGACTTGACAATTGAAACCCATTAATAGGGGAAACAGTTACCTATTTTTAATTGATTCATTTAATAGATAGGGCCGATGGAGTCATAAAATACCATATGCTAATATACTAAAAAAAATTCAATATTTTTTTATCACTAATTGTAACGATGTTTTCCCCTACTCACAAAAAAGGCTATATTACCGTGGACTAATGTGTGTTGTGTTTTAACATTGTCTTCTTCAATTAAATAACTTTTTTTTTCCAGACTTTTAACCGTTAGTAAAGAACACAAGTGGTGCAATTCACGTGAGGAAAAATTTCTATGATAACAGTGATTAATTGTAGAAGGAATTAAATCGGGGAAGGGGAAAACGGAATAACACAATAATAATCAACAGTCAACATAAAGAGTTTAATTGCTCGTAATAGAATCCATTGTTATCCATGAATTATGAGCTCTAACCATAATTTTCTAACTTTGTTTTCATGTGCGCATAATGCACAATGCGGAGATCCTTGAGAATACATATAATCCATATTATTGCTTTCATAAGCACCAGTTTAACTAAGAAAACAATGAAGAAAAACAAAAGACACTACACAAAAAATAAAGGGAGTTGTTTGTCCTCTAGGCAATAATGAAATGTAGACGACAAACTTAGGTTTCAGAATAACACTAGCAAAAACATGGTTTGGTTTTGTCTTCAAGAAAAAGATAATTTATCTCAATCCTCCATGTGATGGGTAACAACTTCTTCCTTCAATGAAGTGGAAAGTAAACCCTATTATCATTTTTTATTTTTTAAATCATACAATTAAACGATTAATTACTCTAATCACACACTTTCTCTCATTCCCTCTCTCACACACAAGTTAAGAAACACTTTTTTCTTTATTGGCTAAAAGGCATGACGACATGTTCTTTTCTCTCTTCTCAAGGAACCCAACTTTTCAAGAAATATAATCAACAAGAAAAACTTTCATTATCCATGCCAGAAAAAGACTAGTCTAGACCAAAAGCTACTTATAATTGCATGCATCCATAATAAGAACCTAATTTTGTTTTATAGTCATCAATGGTATGTTTGGCAACCATTTATAATTGGAATCATACTGGAATTGGTTATAAACTGATGTAATATTTCCACAATGCCCTACGTCTTCTAAATATGCTGTTGATTTAATTATTATGGTGCTTAATCACATTTTACACAGAGCCGGAAAAAAAAAAGGGAAAATAAAAGCTTGTCTAAATTTTACTTGCTTGTGAGCTTACTTGTGCCTAGTCATATCTGACCTTCTTTATGCCAGGGTCGCACTTAAGCCCGTTTAGGATTTCAACATTTAAATTTTGACCTCAACATTTTGTCATGCTTTACCCTTTTTGAGTACTCAGCAACCAAATCTAGTCGCCACAACATGCATCTAATAACTTTTTCAATATTGAAGTAATATATATATATATATATATATATATATGAGTAATGATATACTTTTCTATTAGTTTATCACTTGACAGTTTTGTCTTTAAAAATTTAAATTTCAAACAATCTAAATAGATTAATTTATGTCAATCGATGAACTAAAGAGTAGTGGGATTTATCATTACTCAAAATGTATATATGTTTATATGTGGGATGAATTGATAAGAAGACGAGAGAGAACAAATCAAAAGAAATGATGGTAATTGGTGACTGACCGCCGCATCCAGATCACGGGATCAACTGCTGCAAAGAAAATAGAAAGAAGATATATGTAGAAATACATGCATCTATCTATGTATTAAAATTAATTAGAGTTTGACATTTTCATGCATTCATGTGTTTGGGCCGGCTTACCCCGATTTATCCTCTTCACCCATATATACATATATATATATATATATATATATATAGCTGTAAACGGGTGCTTTGGTGCATGCATTTTGTTTGGAGAAATTACATAGAGAGAAGTACTATTTATACCTATATAGAGTACAAAATTTATACACACGTTATTGAATTCATATACACCTCAAAAAGTTGTCATTTCAAGAGGGATGAGACTAAAGATATTTAAGAAAATATAGGTAGGTGATACTATAAATTTTGTACATCTTATATTTATAAATAGTATTTATCTTACAAATTAATAACTCGCAAAGGGAAAATAAATAAATATATAACAATTATGGGTAGGCCACCGTCATGATTCGACACCCTATATTTCAATTGTTAAAAAGTTTTACAGGAACTCCAATATATTTAGAATCTAGATACTAGCTATGTGTATATATATATAGATATTGTTGTAGAGATCGTGCATCCCGCAACATTTCTTTTATATCAACAATTATTATATTACATATCATTATATGTCACAAAAAATATTTTAATATACTCCCATGTCCATTTGGCAACATAGTTGACATAGGTCCCATTCTTTTAAATGAATCACTCATGTATTGTCCTATAAATTAAGTCATGAACATAGGGTATATATATTAACATACCTTCTGAGAGTATATTAAAATTTTTGCATTATGTTATGTTCTTGTTCGCAATCTTTTTCAATTTTGAAATAAAAGTAGATTTTTTAGAAATAAGTGCTAAATTAGATTCGAGAAGTGTGGCAGATCCCGCAACCGCAAGATATGTAGGTGTGATCACTTTGACTATATCCTATTTTAAAATAAAATAAAATTAAATGAATTGAATTCGCTAGTAGGGAGCAATGTCTTGAGTGACATTTCTTTTAATGCAATTTGTATTTTATTGGTTCATTACGTTTTTTCATCTTCTTTGGCATTTCAGTTCTTTTTTCCTGCATGTGTCTCAGGGGATGTTTGGTTCTCATACTAATAATAATAATAATAATAGTTTTATTATTAGGGCGAGATAAAATAAAATGAGTAATAAAGACTTAATTGAACATGTTTCAAATATAATTTAATCGTATATATTACAAAAAATATTTTAATATATACTTCCATGTCCATTCGTCAATATAGTTGAAATAGGGCCCACTCTTTTAAATGAATAACTCATTTATTGTCACATAAAGTCATGAACATCGAGTATATTAACATATATACCTTCTAAGAATATAATAAAATTTTTGCATTACATTATGCCCTTGTTCGCAATCTTTTTCAACTTTCAAATAAAAATAGATTTTTTAGAAATAAGTGGTAGATTAGATTCGAGTAGTATGGGCAGATCCTAGAAGACACGTAGATGTGATCACTTTGGCTATATTTTATTTTGAAATAAATTAAATGAATTGAATTTGCTAACTGGGAGCAATGTCTTGAGTGACATTTCTTTTAGTGCAATTCGCGTTTTATTGGTTCATTCAACGTTCTTTCATCTTCTTCGACATTTCAGTTCCTTTTTGCTGGATGTGTCTCAGGAGATGTTTGGTTTTCATAATAATAATAATAATAATAATAATAATAACAACAATTTTTATTATTATGGTGAGATAAACTAAAATGAGTAATAAAGACTTGGTAAATGTTTCAAATATGTGAAAAAAAAGATTATAATAGAATATATACATACATATATATATATATATATAGAGAGAGAGAGAGAGAGAGAGAGAGATGTTCAAAAAACTCCCAGAGGTTTTGTCCCACCCCGCTTGGCGTGTGACCGATCTAACAAAACCTTCGGGAGGTTTTGGAAATGAACTAACACACACACATAGTTGTCAAATTGGCAGCAACAACAATCACAACATTAATCAAACATGCTGTCAATGAAGTCTTAGCCCGTTTAACTAGGGTGCTAATAATGATGTCCTAAAATCTAGAAGCCTCAAGTTTGATTCTCTCTGTGTGCACTTTTTCTACCTTTATTGTAGTTGGTAATCTGACATTTATATATATAGGGTTTGTATTAATGATTTGTTTGTGTTGTAATTGAACTTAAGAGAAGCATTAATCAGGCGCACCTTTATTATTCCCCGGATTATATTGGGCCGTAATAAAACAGTATTGGGCAATAAGCCCCGGATTATATTGGGCAGTCATAAAAAGTATCGGGCCGTTACTCTAGTCCAGGTTAGGGCTTGATTTTTCATCAACCCAAATCTGGACCGTTGCTCACCTGTTTGTGCGGCGCACCGTCGCAACGGATAATCTATTAGTACCCTAAGCCCTCCCTCCACGCAACGCCGGCAGCCGGCAGCAATTCATCCTCCACCGCCATTCATTAATTTCCCTTCAAGTTTCATCTAAGTTTTGCCAGCGCGATTAAGGTTTTAAGCCTCTGTTATGCTTTAATCTAGCTGCTCTTGGTTCCACTGTCAGAGAATGGGAAAGAAGAATAGGATGAAGGGTGACTCTCCTCACTGCCCTGCTACTGTTTTTGTTTCTAATTTACCCTTCTCTTTCACCAAGAGCCAGGTAAAGTTCTCGCTCACTCTGTTTGTGCGTGTACAAACGTAATAGTTTCTCTTCTACATACACGCAACAGAGTGTGATTGTCTGTTGTCTTAAATTACGGATTAAATGCTTATTCTTGCTGTCTTGAACTGTTTACATGAACGATTTAGCTCGAAGAGATATTCAGTGAGGTTGGACCAATAAGACGGTGCTTTATGGTCACCAAGAAAGGTATGTTTTCGTAAATTATAGTTTGAACTTGCATATCACAAACCGTGTTACTAGTTTCTTTTGCTTTCTTCATTAGTTGTAGAAGCTGACCCTGAACTTTTTCTTTTTAAATTATATTTACATGTGTATATCAGGATCCAGTGAGCACCGAGGCTTTGGCTTTGTTCAATTGTAAGTTCATTTTTTCACTGGTTCTTCATCCTTGTATAAAACTGTGAGCAAGTGCTAACTCAAATCTTTGATTCTTAATGCAAATTTAGTGCTGCCGTTGAAGATTCTAATCGTGCTATTGAGCTGAAAAATGGCTCGGTAATTGGTGGTAGAAAAATGGGAGTGAAACATGCTATGCATCGTGCTCCACTTGAGCAACGTCGAGCAAAAGGAAGTCAAGGTCCGTTGCGTTCCCTTTTCCTGAAGTTTCTATATGTACAATAATAAAGTTCAATTCATGTTACCTTTTTATGCTTTATCCACTTGGTAGTTCATGCCAATGATGTTGTTGAGAGTAAGAATGACCAAGGTGTTTTAGTCACAAAGACAGAAAAGCTTGAGAAGGCGCCAAGCTCTCAAGTAAAAGGTATCTTACTAGATAGCTAATCTTTGTGTATCGTAAATTATTATTCAAGTTTACAGAATGAGCTACTACATGCACCAGAAAGCAAAGATGTGAATATGTGTCTGATATATATATATATATATATTTTTTTTTAATAATTACCTTGTTATGCCTTATCCACTTGGTTGTTCATTCTGTAGACATCATGGAGAAGAAAGACAAGAAAGCTTCAGTCACAAAGGTGGAAAAGCTTGAGAAGGCACCAAGCTCTCAAGCAACTGGTATCTGATCATGAAAAAGCTGACATGAATTCTGAGACTACTGATATTCTTTATTAACTTCCCATGCTAACATGTGTTCTTGTTAATCTTGTATAGGTAAATCCACAAAAAAGGGGGAAAGAAATGTGATCTCGAGTAGTCAGACTGATGAGGGGAGTGGTGCAGAAAAACAGAGGTACCATGTTATTTAAAGTAGTCTGTTCAACTTCCCTTCTAGCACTTGTTTGCAATATCATCTAGAATTACACTTGTTTTCTATACTCGTGTTCTAAAGTCAAGGGTCACGTGTTCCCCGGAGGCCGGAGATAGTGGTACTGGCACATTCAAAGAAAGTCTGAATGCTCATTACATCAGCTGTCTATGAATCCAAAATCATATATCCAGAAACCCTGTAAGAACTATTGGTTCAAAAGCAGTGACCTATTTTGAAACTCCAGTTCTATATATATCATTAGTTCATTTTCAAAATTAAGAAAATAGAACTTGACATCTAGTTACTGGAGTTTTGAAAATTTAGACCAGGCATTAACCCTGACCATCCTAAATCTGTAAATTGCTTTTCCTCTGGGTTAACAATTTTGGTTCAGCATGCCATTTTTATTTAACATTTCTTGCTTATGGATGGCGAGGAACCGGTTTCAGCATTAAAGTCATGATACAGCATCTGCTTTGCTTTATGATCAACCGTGTTTTGTCTCGCACAGTTAGATTTGAAATGTTTGCTGGTAATTGAGTAGTTTTATATTTAGTGGTAAGTAAGATTATAACGTGAAAAGCAAATGAGAGTCAAACACTTTTTGTAACTTCTGTATATATATGATGAGTTCTAGTTTTGAAGTATGATTTTCTAAATTTGTATTATCATTTCATCTGCTTTAATTTAGTTTCTTATTCAGCATTGCTAACACTGAGTCTCTCTGCATGCTAAATAGGGTTGCTAAGACAGTCATATTTGGTGGTCTTCTTAATGCTACTATTGCAGAGGAAGTACACCGTCAAGCAGGAGAGTTTGGCACGATACGTTCTGTCACCTACCCACTTCCCAGAGAAGAGCTTCAGCATCATGGTAATTTCACTTATATCCATGGCTCCGATGCTTGCGTTCTCTCAACATTTAACAAAATGTTGCATCCAATCATTTCCTTTCCTTGAAGGAGCAGTATGATTCTGTAAAGCTTTTTATTAGTTATGATCTAAGATATATAAAAATTTTTACTTAATAACGACTGCTTTATGAATCTTACATATGTTTTAATTTCTAATTGTCTCACCATCCTCCATTATATTAGTCAAATAATTGACAGTAGCGTTCTCCTTCGGGAAAGTGCAGGAGGACTTCTAGTGCCTTGCTTGGACACCCCTTTGATGGAGAATTTATCAAGGATTCTATTTAAAGGCTCCCCCTCTCTTAAAAACTATGTTTGTATATCATTGAGACAATATAGAAGAATGTAGGTGGGAATAAAACAAGCAGCTTTCAAGATTCAAGAAAGCGTGATGCTTGAACTGAATTGTTGATAAAAATGGAAAAATATGGTGTTAGAGAAATTTAATATCGCAGAACTTATGGAAGTGTTATGTTCCTATGGAAGTGTTATGTTCCTTAAAACTCCTCTATCCAAATACAGAAGTTTTAATAACTTCAACTCTGTTATTTTTCAAGTAAAACAAGCTGTAGTTTAATAGTTGCCTTCTATTTGGCTTTTACAGATTTTTACGTAAAATTATTTGTAACCTTCTCTGAATGAAGCTTTCAAGTAAACGGTGGTCATCTAGAGAAAGCAATAGGGAATGCAAACTGCCAGTGGTGAAATCGAAACGTAATAAAAGGAACTGTATGTAAAAAAAACCTTCTGTTTCTTGGACCCACCCTGATCATGTACTTTACATTCTTTTACCTGGCAAGATTCCTGGATTTTGCTTGTTCACAAAACTTGCTTGTGCTCTAATTGCCATCAGGCCGGACAGAGAGCAGTCCACATAAAACAAACTTGGGTACTTCTCTGACTTGCTTTTTCTTTTCCATATTGTTGCTTTCCTCTGTTTCATATTTTATGCATACTTCATTTTAAAAGTCTTGTGAAGGATCTTCTAGTAGTAGCAGTGATGGACCAAATGCACTGGAGTAAGTTAATTTCAGTGGTAGCTTCTTGTCGGTTTACGGATAACTTTTGTTTTATTTTGGAGTATTTGTTGACACTTTTGCAGGGTTACCCGATTTATTATGTTTGTTTGCTTAATTAGCCTACCAACTTGCATGCCATCCAGATGATTTAATTTTTTTTAAATTTGGGATAGTGATATGTATTCCAATACACGAAAACTTGTAGGGCTCGCTCAAGATGGATGTAAAATGGATGCGTCTTCTGTACTTTTTACGAGCGTAAAGTCTGCCCATGCATGTGTTGCAGCGTTGCACCAAAAAGAGATACAAGGTGCATCTATTTGGGCACGTCAGCTTGGTGGAGAGGTAGAGTTCCTGTCTTTCGTTTGTATGAATGACCTTGCAAAGCAACTAACTTAATTTGGCTTTATTAACAGTTTCTCAAACTTCATTTAAAACAGTGATTAAAGATGATCTCAAATAGTTTGATTCACTTCTCGTGATTTAAGTGGTAGTCACACAATTTGAGTTGGAAGTCTGAACTTCCACAGGTTTCATTTGCTGCCTGTGATTAGTCTGGCATCGGTCCACTTTTCATTTTTGTACTACTATAGATTGTACACTGCATAATAATGGCTTTTCTGCATCTCCTAATAATGCCCCTGAACCTTTGAAGCTCAAAGAAAGGCGATGTTTTGATGCAGTGGAACTATATACCGTTCCCTACTTGACTGTATGGTCCCACATTGACTTCATAGCTTACCGAAGTTATACCATGGGAAACTAGAAAATTTGATCCCGTCCACTTTGACTTCATGACTTGTTCTTTTTTGCACCCGGGAAAAATTGGAAAAGTTTACCCCATCTATATGAGCCAATCTCTTTATGCATCTACAGACAATTGAATGCAGTAACCACAAAGTTTCCCTTAGGTTCCTATGATCAAGCCTACACCCTCAATGAAGTCCCAAGAATGTGGAGTTACATTTGATCAAATTATGTGCGAAGAGGTAATTGTGATGACCTACCTTTACGAGGACAATAATTAACTGCAGGGCGAACTCTAAGAAGAATCTATGAACTCCTGCTGATTATGGGCGGATCCTTTATTCTAGAACTAGCAGGCCCTAATGTGATCATGCAATTTTTTGTTACAATCACCCAACAGCCAATTTCTCCTGCTTACCTCATCCACTGAACACAATAAGTTCTGTAGTCAGAGTACACTAGGAAATTGTTGCCTCATTAAACTGAGAAAGTTCTTCACTAACTTGTGGTCAACGCAATCTCTTCACTTAACTCACTAGCTTGAAGACGCAATGTTGAATTCAGCTATATTAGGTTTATCCACTGCACAAGCCAAGGTCACCTGTGGCATGTAACGTATACATTTGTGATTTTCAAGATTGTCATCTAAATTGTATGAACTTATTAACATGTCATACCTTTTAGAATAATGCTATGTAGCACCACTGGTGGCACTAGTCTATGTGGCAATATACATGCCGTTAAACAATAGGTGAAGTTAAAGGCAAGTACATGTGAGCCACTTGATTTAACTAATCATATGATGTCATGTAGACCGGTGTTTGGCACCGGTGGTGCTATATAGCATTGCTCTACTGTTTATTGTATCCCTGACATATCACTACTTAAAAAGAAAATTTTGCATTACAATTTTTCTGTAGCTAATTTAAAGACTCAAGTTACTTTTATTCTTGCACATCTTGTCAGGGCTCTAAAACTCAGAAGTGGAAACTTATAGTGAGGAATCTCCCGTTCAAGGTTACCCACCATTGAAATTTAACAATTTGTAATAGGGCATTCTAATTTATTCTCAAAACTAAATGATAGGAGGATTGTTTCTGTGAATTATTAATTGCAGGCTGAAGCTCCAGAGATAAAAGATATGTTTGCTTCTGTAGGATATGCATGGGACGTTGTTATACCTCGAAATTCTGAAACTGGGTATATCTAGAATGCCATTATTATTCGAAATTCTGAAACTGGGTATATCTAGAATGCCATTATTTTAGAACTTGTTCTAGAGAGCTTGTGCAAATCAAAAAGTTGGTAAAAAAAAGTCACACTTTAATACCAACCACATATTCCTCATAAAAAAAGAAAAAAAAGAAAAATTCACACTTCCCGTAATCTTTCTTTACATCCCCATGTCACATTCTTCCATAAATCTGACTTCCAGAAAATTAACTGTAACAAAGCTCCCGAGAACAAGCTCTTTACTCCATTTATTCTTATATTTCTGTTGCTCTTAATTTACTCCATTTATTCTTATATTTCTGTTTTTAGTCACTCTTGTTTTATCTTTTGCAGGTTATCCAAAGGATTTGCATTTGTTAAATTCATCTCAAAGGGAGAAGCTGAAAATGTATGCCTTCTGTTTGATGAATGCTGTTCCAGAATGCCAAAGCTATATTTGTTTCCTCTTCTGATGGTGTCAAGCTACCAGCCTTGATTAGTAGCTTGTGTCTTCTTAATTAAGAAATTTTGATGACGTCTAAAAATTGAAAAGGAGTAAAATCCATCAATATTGAAAAGAAATATGTAGTGGAGAAATCTTGATGTATGACTCTCTTCGGGCATGCTTCTTCTAATAAACGCCTGGGGCGTACTTATTCTGAGATAGAGATTTCTGTTAGTGGATCATGATTTAAATGTTTGTTGTGTATATTAGTGAAAGGAAAGAAGATACTGATGTTGAAGATTAGGCAATGAAGTGAATTAGAAAAAGAACTCAAAAACTCTATACCTCTGGCATCTGTCTTTTTCATAGCTTTGTCTGTATACTTTTAGATGTGCCTAAAAGAATTGGGGATGTATCTGTTTCCTTAAAGCTTGAAGTTGTACCTTTCTATAGATTGAGTAACAGTTGGCAGATATCATGCTGTAATACTCTAGTAGAATTCAAAAAGCGTATTTATAGGATCCTGGTTTTATTCACTCTTGAAGTGGCTTCTAGAAGCCTTAAAACAATTCATTAGGTTTAACCATCATCTTTTGCGTACCTTTTTGTTGTGTTTTTGAGAATGTGCTGTCATTGTCGACAGTGATTGTTATATTGACTCTTGCTCTCAATTACTACATATGCAGGCTATCAAGAAATTAAATGGTAAACATTTTGATAGAAGACCCATTGCTGTTGATTGGGCTGTCCCGAAAAAGGTTTACACCTCTGGCAGTAGTTCTCTTGCTGCCTTAGGCGATGGTAATTTCTCCGCTAGATATCCATATCCTTTAGATGGTCAAATACTTCTTGGATGCATCAACATTGTTGTATTCTGTTATCAGTACACCTTTCATGCTAGTAGTGTTGCTAGTCTCAGCTGGCGTTATACAATATATCAATTAACGGAACAGAAATTTATACTTCTTTTCTGACATGTCTCATTGAATGTTTATTTGTTGAAGAACTAGAAAGCTCTGGAAAATTGATTGAAGTCTGTTTTACTCAAATGCAAAGCATAAGCTTTGGCACATCCATTCAATTTTAAATAGAATTTGGTCGAACTAATCACATCAACGTATTTCGTGGGACCTGCCTATATTAAACAAATCCCCGCCACTCATTGAGTTCATATGAATTCATCGACATTTGTTGGGTGCCATATACAAATTGACTCTATATCTTTGCTTTGGGATCAAGATTATTGCAAGATACCCTATTTAATTTATGTTGTTTTCTTAGGGCAGCAAAACTCTGATGAAGAAGACAGCAGTAGTGATTTGGAGGTTGCAAAAGAATCACATTCTAATAGTGCCAAAGGTTCAGCTGATCAGCTGGATTCAGTTGAAGAAAATGATAGTACTGAAGCAGTTGATTTTGATGTAGAAGCAGAGGTAGCGAGAAATGTACTCAAGAAGTTTATTTCATCATCTTCTAGAAATCCAGCCGATTCTGGCAATGATGACCCTGTATCATCTGAAGGGAACAAGGATAAAGATAAATCAGTTAATGCAATAGCACATATAAACACCTTGAGAAGTGAACAAAAAAGCAGTAAACCAACTGAAGGACAGGATGACTTGCACCGCACTATTTTCATAACCAACCTTCCTTTTGAAATTGACAATGAAGAAGTGAAACAACGCTTCTCTGCATTTGGTGAAGTGCAGTCCTTTGTTCCAGTTCTTCATCAAGTGACCAAGTAAGGGTAGAGTTTTGATTAAATCTTATTGGAGATCTCTTTGACCCATATTTTTTTGTTAATATGTGGAGTGCCATGCCTTCAGGAGACCAAGGGGAACTGGATTTCTGAAGTTCAAGACAACAGATGCCGTTGACGCTGCATTTTCAGCAGCCGATGCTGTAGCTGGTTTAGGTATCTTTCTTAAAGGTAGACAGTTGAAAGTTCTTAGGGCTCTGGACAAGAAAGAAGCTCAGAACAAGGCACAGGAGAAGGCCCAAAAAGAGGATCATGATCAGCGCAATCTTTACCTGGCAAAGGTTAATTTCTTAGTCCTCTCTTTTCCCTTGTAAATTTTGAAAAATTAAATACATGAAAAATCTTGTCAAGATTTAATGTTTTTGTTGGTTTCGATGTTTGCACTTTTTACAACTTCCGGTTAAATTCGTGCTTGGACATTACTTAACAGGAGGGTCTTATTATGGAAGGGACAGCTGCTGCTGAAGGAGTTTCAGCTATTGATATGTCAAAGCGCAAAAAGTAAGCAACATAAAAACCTTTGTATTAGTAGCAACATAGAAGAAAAAAATGTAAGTGGCAAAATTTCAAAACTGGGTATATATTTTAATGAAAAGGCTTGCCTCAGCTGCTTAGCCAGCTGTAAAAGGCCAGCTTGGATGGGCCAAGATTCGTATTTTACTGAATTGGCACCGTGTTGGCTACTTCATATTGGGATTTGTAAGGATCATAATTTTGTAAAGAAGTTCAAGGATACTTCCATACAGAATTCCCACTCTTTTGCTGGTTTTGTCTGACTATCTCTAGTAGTTTTTAAGCTGACTTGAATTTCAAAGTAGCATTATCATTCTTTGACCTTGATTTCATTTGTCGGATTGCTGTGTGTCCCCTGGAAGTTGTTCAAAACTGTTACAGCCACTGGGAATGTGGTCATGACCAATCACATTCTGCAGGAAAACTATTGTGAATTTGATAGTGCCACTTTGAGTCTTTTAATTGTAAGCAGTATTATCATCCTCTGGCCTGGTTTTATTTATCGGATCATTGTGTTCCCTGCAGTTTGTTAAAATATGGTTTAGCTACTTGGAATGCGATCATGCAAAACATCTGCAGGGATAACTGTAGTTGATTTGATAGTGCCACTTTATTCTTTCATCCAAAATCATGAAAAGGTTTCCTACTTCCGTTGGTGGTTTGGTTCAAATTTCTAGAATTACAATGGAAACCATAATAAATGTACTAGTTTGAGAAATATGGAATCAGAATGGAGACCCTTCTTCATAATATGGTATAAAGAGATTCTCATCGTTCTTGTAGTCGGTGCTGCTTATCATTATATACTCTGCATGTTTTAATATTATGATGATGCTTTTTCTTGATATTTTTGAATTTTTCAATAATTGTTTTCTGTTAAATTGTTTCACAGGTTGCATGAGGAAAAGATGGCTAAGCTTCAGTCCCCAAACTTCCATGTATCAAAGACAAGGCTCATTATGTACAACGTGCCGAAGTCAATGAAAGCAAATGATCTTAAGAAAATTTTTATAGATGCAGTTACTTCTCGGGCTACAAAGCAAAAACCTATGATTCGGCAGGTTAGATATGCTTTACTCGTGCATGTATATTTGTTATCCTTCTGGGTTTCAATTTTTTTTTTATTTTTAATTAATTATAAAAAAAAAAAAAAACTTATGATGCATGTGCAGTTGAAGTTATTAAAGGACAAGAAGGGAAAAGAAGGTGAAAAAGTTCGTCCTCGTGGTGTAGCTTTTGTGGAGTTCACAGAGCATCAACATGCACTTGTGGCCCTGAGAGTTCTTAATAATAACCCTGGTAAGTTTTCTCTTCAAGCTATAGACTTCAAAGTTTTCGCTTATCAGAAGTTGGTAATATTTGCTGCCAAAAGTAAATCCTGGTAGTGATAAGGTTTACTTAAATGGGAAATGGTTCTTTGTCGTTGTAGGCTAAATCCATTTTAAGACAATGATCTGGTTTTATGAATTGCAGATACTTTTGGTGCTGAGAGGCGTCCGATTGTGGAGTTTGCTCTAGATAATGTCCAGATGCTGAAGCTTCGTAAAGAAAAACTTCAAGCTCAGAAAAAAGATTCTCTCAATGACGTTGAGGATTTGCAGCAGAAAGACCAGGTTAATGCCTCAGATTTTCATGCAAACAAGAATCCAAGAAAGCGGAAGTCTAGAGGCAAAGATTCATTGTTAAAGAATTCTGGGAGTAAGAAGGTAGGTGAACCAGAGAATAATGCCATTGAAGGAACTACAGCTGAAGGAGGTAGGTCTATCAAGCAGCAGAGAGGTTCAGAGAGTAGCAGGATAGACAATCCTTCATCAGAGAAAACCTTAAAAGGCTCAAAAAGGAAGGTAGAAAAGCGGAAGAAGAAGCCTGATGGCGGAGAATCATTACCAGTGGTAAGCACCCTTAAACAACAGCAAATGGAACCCTTGAGTATGAAAAAGAAAACAAGAGGGTTGCAAGATCTAACTGAACAACCCAAAGAAGGCGGTAATCCAAGGAAAAGAAGTAAAAGGAATAACGATCCTGTGGGAAGAGATGTCATGGATAAACTTGATATGTTGGTAGAACAATACAGATCAAAATTCACACAGAATAATTCTGATCCCACTGATGACAAGAAACAAGGTTCGAAGCAGCTTAAGAGGTGGTTCCAGTGATAATTTTGTCTGTAAGTTAACCTGTAAGTTATACGAGTTTATCAATGTATTCATTTCTTGGCACTTAGAAGCAAACAGTGTAAGCCTCGGTCTTTGTTTTGTTCTGAAATTTTGTGGTAACCTTATTGAGATATTTGGATTTTCCCAACTGATTATAGTGTCTCCATCTCCTGGTATAAGATACACGTTGAATGATTTTAACATACCAGCTTGGATGTGTATGTGGACACAGTTCTGAAATGTCGGATAGAAAGTGATTTTAACATCTTTCTTTGGCAAATTCGAGAATGAAGTTGAGTGTGTATTTGTTACTGATAGTTTTAGGGAGACATGTATCTTATATGTAAGAGTGACGTGCTTAGTTGGTCATCTCATATTTGATTGTTTATAAATTTTCAAATTCACCACTTTCATAAACAATCAATCAAGGATTGTTGACAAATTCATCTTACTTATTCGTATCAAATAGACATTTCTCTACAATGAATTACTCACCTTGGCCTCGCCAAATGGCACGTCTCATATGTTGGATTGTTCTACTGATTGGTCTTAGGAAGAAAATGAGTGACAATGTTTGGCAAATTCATGCACGCAGGAACAATGTAACTTATTATATATATAATATAATACAAGTAAACCAGTAAATAGAGAACATATATATGGCTGGCGACTAATTATGCACACACAAATCCTTTAGGCACTTTCTTGCCACAAGAATTGATGACCATACTTATTGCAACTGGTACTTCAAAGTTTGCAGTGCCCAATACGTTGGCCTTAATTGCAGTACATAAACACAATGCAGCCTCAAGATTGGCCAAGCCCTCCAAAACAGCACAACATTTGCTGCTAGGTTTTGCTCCAATCACCTCATGAACGAGACCTAACCAGTCACCACAAACTCCCAACTTGAGGGTATCTCTCGGGCACTTAGCAGCCTTTTTCGGGGTCGAGGGAGTAGCCGGAGTTTTCTTTGGAGGGCATGGGATTTTGTGAGAGGAGACACAAGTGAAAAATATGATGTTTAGTAATATGAGAAGAGAAACCACCTTTGAACCAAGTCCAACCATTTTCTTGTTTGGTGAAGGACTTGCAAGCCGCATGATTGTTTACTCAGTGTTTTATAGGGCAGAGGAATGTGAAATTAGTGGCCAATTTTTGGTGTGGATAACGTTGGAAGTTAGATTTTTTTTGAACAAGAATGGACCAACCTAGTGCAAATAATCACATTTTGAGCCTGCAATTTTTTCACCTTACTCCATTCCATGTGTCTGCCTACAGGCTCCAGCGATACCGTGGGACCAGCTTTTCTTGACATCTTTTCAATGGATGCACCAATTATATATTGTTATGTTATCTACGTACATTAGAAGAGGGGTAAAGATGAATTAGATCTAGTAGAGATGTTAGTGTCGAACTGAGCTGGCTCGGGTTGATTATTTGACTACTGAACTTGAACCACCATGAGGTGGAGCCGTGGAGGTGGGATGTCAGAAATTTGACCTAAACCAATGGCCAATGCTATGAAATTGACATAATTTGTCAAGACCAAATACTCTGCCAAGGGCCTTTACTCCTTTTGCCCGTTTTCTATAAAGGTCTATTTAGAAGGGAGTTTCCGGAGAAACAATTTAGTTATGGGACCTCCATCCCCTACCTACAAAAGCGAAGCCAAAGGGGAGGGCAATATTGTATTGCTTCTCCAACCAGTTTGCTACAGAAGAAAAGTTGGGAGCGAGCCGAAGTGTGTGCAATTTGCAATGTCCCGAATTCCGAAGACTAAAAAGTGTACACCTTGCGAAATATACCGAAGTGTGTGCAATTTGTAATGTCCCGAATTCCTAAGATTAAAGAGTGTACACCTTGTGAGATTTGTAAAATTTCCACATAAATGTCTTATGTAACATTAATGGTGCTACGTGGTCACTGGTTTAATTAAGGAAAGTGACGTTACAATTTGGGCGATATTTCTCCCTTTTCTCTTCGGACTTCATTTAATGGTTGGTCGACACGCTTGAACTAGGTCAACCGTAATCTTTCACCAAAATTTTCTTTTTAATTAATTAATTAATTAATTAGTAATAATAACTTGTAAATTGCCACCTAGCTAATTTTATAAATACATAATAATATTTATTTATTTATGGCATGTTATATTTATCCCTTTATTTATTTACATTGTATAGTTATAAACATATCTATTTCTATAGTTTCAGTTGAGTTCGTATTTTGGCGTTGACGCTTGCAGAAGAGGTTAGCAGATGGCCTTAAGTCCCAAGAAAACATATAATAATATTCTTGCGGAATAAGATACCAAAGACTATAATAAATACACAATAAGTACTAGGTTAAAAAAAAAAAAGCATCATCCTTTTCAATTCTCATTCAGCCCCCAAAAAAATTAGTAAATTTTGGAATTGAGCCGAAAATATGGGGATAATCGGGAGCGGTTTGGCAGTGATGGTAGGCATGATTGGTGGAGTCTACATTGCACAAAAGTTTGAGGTACCCAACATTGAAAATATGGTTAAAGGTGGGATTTTCAACGTCAAAACGATGGAACAGACTTCTTGTGAAAAACCGGACAACGCATGCAGACACATAACGGGGGCCAAGACGGTGGACGAGACCAACCAAATCGCTGCTACACGTGAAAACATGCGAGAATGATGTTTTATATTTTCTACTGGTTTATTAGCAACATTGCCATCTTTTTTGTGTCTTATTTTATTACGTAGGCTTGTCGAGTCGACTGACGTAGGTTCTCGAACGTGTATAATTTTCTTGATCGTGGAATAAACATTGATGATTTTGCTCTAATTAGTTGAAATTTTGTTCCTTAATTATGGCATCGACTTTTGATAAACAAAATTAAGACCGGTTGTTAAGAATCCAAATTTAAGTTATTTTTAAATTTAACCGTTCAAAAATAAAACTGTAGAATTTTTATTGTACTAAACTTTCCAAGCATTTTAAAAAGAGCCAATTCCCTGCGAATTTCAAAGGAGAAATTAAGTTTATAACTTCAGAGTTTCAAAAATTAAGCGTAAATCGTGAAAAAAATATTGAGACCACGTTTTGTGTGTATTTAGCTTTTAGACGTGCCCATTGTGTGATAAAGCGCAATGAACAGTTTGATGTACAACACAGTTTGGAGTATAAACTCTGCGTGGAGAGATTGATACATTTTTAATTAAGGGATAATAATATATAGTAATAGAAGAACTAACATTTTCACGCTAGGTGGGTTTAGGATCCCCATCCAACAAGCATTCTTTTATATATATTTGGATTTATAAGGAAATCAATCATTTAAGGTTACGGTTTTTATAACAAATTAGACCATATAATAGTAATTAAAAATTTAGTACGGTATTGAATGGAATATATGGATGGTGTTAAAAGGTTGTTAAAGAGGATAATGGAATTCTTACAAAAATTTTAGATAGACATGAAAATGTGACATGAAAACTGACATTATAGATGTGACACAATATG